>DWCF01002858.1:0-22022 GCA_018230265.1 Delias oraia | reverse complement strand
GTTATAAAGAGTTGTCGTTAAATGGAGAGAAGAAAAAGTGGATGGAAGACAAGCTAAACCAACTAAAGCCAATTGATTTCGACGCTTTAGGGAGTTTGTCGTAAGTATATCGAGGGACGTTACATGGAGTTTACACTGTATAATTAAATTATATACATAAATAAACTAACCTTAAATTAAAAATTTATCTTAAAATTATGTGAATTACCTGTGGATATTTTTCTGCTCCCAGCTTTCCAACAAATTCCTCAGCTAGCTGGTGTCCAAAGTTATATTCTGAATCTTCTGATGTAATTTCGTCCACATTAGCGCCAGAATTTGTGGATTTCTTCAAAAGTCTTTTTAGAAGATCAAGGTTGAGTTCTTCCTCTGCTGAGGAACTTAAGAGCTAAAAAGTATATATGTATGTAAGAAATATATTATTTTTATTCTTTTATTAAAATTACAACTATAAATTCTAAGCTTTTGATTTTTTCTTAATTCTAATTCAATTGTTATATTAATTTATATTAACATTAAAAGTTTACAAATAAAAATAATATTTGTGAAACAAAACGTACCTGAGTCAAAAAGTAGAAAGCCTCCTTGTTTGAATTTCTATCTTGAGCCACGTAATTGAAAGCGCTCCTTACAGCTATTCCGAGTGGGGTATTGTTAGGAGCTAGTACTATTCCCACACGCACTGGCGTAGAATGCTTTAGCAAAGTCTCACCAAGTTTTAGCGGGGGTACTGACGCTGGTGAAGTTGGGTCTATTATTATTACCTAGGGATTCAATGTAATCAAAATATATAATTTAACAATAAATAGGAGAAATTTGTTTATACAACATAAAAACATTGAAATGCAATAACCGAATTAAAACCTCACGCCACCAGACGGTACAATTTCCACCGGCTCTAGCAGCCTTTTGAGCCTTTAGGCACAAGTAGGGCTGTCGGGGGGTATCGGTAGATATTCAACCTAAGAATCCCAGGACACTGAGTACATTGTCGGTTTTCTGCGTATTGAGAAATACACACTCAACCTAAGTTACCTAGTCTGTTTTACTTACATAGTTGTATATATTTCTTCTGAAATTTCTCAGCATGCCGGGATATGTAGGTCTTAATAATTCCATGAATGAAGATGGCCAACGTCTATATCTTTCATCCGTTTCTAAATCATTAAGCCAGGTGATCGCAGTATCTCTGATGTCCAAACCATATTCTTCCCACGTATAGGACTCGCCTAACTCCAATGACAAGAGTTTGTTTATTAACTTCTTAGATAATCCTACAGAAAATGTAATAGTAATATATTAATTAACAAGTAAAAATGCCTTATTAAAAAAAATTAATAACAACTCTTAAACAATACTATAGCACCGGATTACGATATTAGTAGCTCCAACCCAAAAAATTAAATCCTAGTTTCATCTGAACTTTTCTTCCCAGATATGAGTATTCATGGACAGTCTTGTAACTAAGGGCTTGCATAAATTATTTTAACGAAATGCACAAATATTTATTTTATAAGAGGGTTAAATTAAATAAAGAGCTTAAGTTTTTACTAATACTAACCAATGGCATGTAATGTGTTCATAGGTCCAATTTCCTCCATAAGAGAATTCAGTAAAGCCATAATATCAACCTCTTCTGCATCATATTGAGCACCAGATACCAAGAGCAAAGGTTCAGCAGAACGTAGGCCAAGTGAAGATGCCCAAATATCTTGATTATAAAGGACTTCCTCTCGAAGGGAACGTGGCACATTGACATGAATTAAAGATTTTGTCTGCAATAATACAGCATACAATAATACCTTTGGATAGCATAATCTATAAAATTCTAATAAACAAAAAAGAAATTATATCTATTTATACAGACAATTAGAATATTAATAAAGTAGAAAGAACGGTTAAACATTTCAATGTATTTTTTTATGGTACAAGAGACCCAGGCACTGAGGAATATATGTACATTGTTACAATTATTTATAAGGACTTCCTAAATTGGAAGTAATTACCTGCATAGGAAAATTTTGAGCAATTGAAGTAAGTACTCTTAAGGCTTCATCACCACCATTATCATGAGCATCTATCACTGCTGCAGCAGCTTGCATACTAAGACCTTGCATTTGCCATACTTTCAATGGTTCCAGTTCTTCACTTGTTTCTGACAAATGGCGTCTAAAACGCTCTAATGGTGTTCGTAGTGCAGGAAACAGATTTCTATACAATAAATAATAAAATACCACTAATAAAAAATGAAAAAGTCAACAATAACACAAATCTTTTATTCTTTTTTGTTAAGAGACAATACTTGATTAGTATAAATACAACTTACTTTAATCTTCCAAAGTTAAATCCATCTATCTGGTTTTGAGGATCATTTTCATCTTCTTCGACTTCAGATGGTACAGGTGTGTTGGTATCAGCTTCTTTTGGTGTACTATCATCTTGACTTTTGTACTCAGTACTTTTCAATTGTAATTCCACTCCATAGCCCGATAAACGTAATTTGGGTTTTCCTCTAGGCTATGAGAAATAGAAGATTTGAGGAATTAGAAATGACTAATAAAAGTAATATTATAGAAAATTTGAGACTAAATATCAGTTCTGTTAAAATTATTACCTGAGAAAGATATAGTATTGAAGTTGAAAGAATAGAGAATTACCTTAACATTCCATCTAACAACATAATTTATTAAGCCTTTATCAGCATAGGTTGACAAAATTTTATGCTTTACAGTAAAATCCGGCATACCCAGTTCTCCATACAATATTGCTGTTAGTGACTTGTTGTCACTACTTGGGTAGGTGTGATCCAAAAGATATGTTTCAAGTCTTTGCTCATCCTGAAAATAAATTCTGCAATTGATCACTCATGAACATCTTCAATAAAAAAAACTTTATTGATATACTTACTACATTAAACTGATTCACCGATTTAAGAACATCTCTTAGAATATCATTATCACAAATTTTTTGTGATGCAATTGAAACAAAAACATCACACTGAGCCTTTTTGGCACCATTTTGAGTGGCAATTTCATCAAACATTCGAACAGTAGGTGAATTTAAGTGCATAGAAAGTGCAAGTTTAGCCATACGTAATTGAGCTGGTGCTAGTAAGGTACTAGCAACACCCATACAAGTGTCATATATTTCTTTATCTGTATCTGGAATTCAACATTCAGTATCTTTAAACAAATAGGAATGAAATAACAAGAGTTAATATCATATAAAGCTGTAACTTAATAAACTAACAACTTACAGGCAGCAAGAATGAAACAATATCTAAAACTTATATTTTTCAATAAGATACAAGAAGAAATACATATTGTAAAAAATATCAAGCATACCTAAACTATATAGATTAGATTTTAAAGAACATATTCCATCCACAAATGACCAGAATATGTCTCCACTTTCCCCAGCTAAATATTCAGCTAGTTCCAAGACTATTGGTGTTGCTTCCCATTTTGCACTGACGAATGTTGATACACCCTTGGATTTTTTTTCTTCTCTCGTAATTTCAACATTTGTAGCAAAACAATAAAAAAGTTGTGATAAGGTTAAAATCAATAACGTATTAAAACCGACTGCCTTCATTGCTTCCACTGTATAAGTCTAATTATTTCGTAGTATATTTTTTCAAAGAAATTATACGATTCATATAAGCAGAAAATTATCTACTACTATTCACTTGTTTAAAATACATTGTTTTTGTTTAAATTAATTTAAACCAGAAATTTATATAATAAAGTTACATTAAAATATCAAAAGCATTATTGATTATCATTAGACTAAAAACGCGAAGTACAATTCTTCTATGGCTATAATTGCCAATTGGACTTCTTGAATCAAAATTTTCAATTACAATTCAGCGCCCACTACCCAGCGGTACTATACAACACGCTTCGGTTACCAATAAGCTATTTCCACGAATAATTTTTGACGTTTGCTTATTTTAAATTTATTAGTGTATTAATGGCAGACTAAAACATCACAGATTATACCGTGTGCTTTGTAAAAGAATGACAATTGTCAAATTACGTTTGGATAGGTCCAAGGATACGTTTTTAATAGTCATGTATGATAGTGTTAAATTGAGTTATCGTTTCTTGCACAAAACGTAGAAATATGTAGGTAGTAGATTCATAGTAGTGTCAGTCGTTCCTAGAGTTAATAACTTTTTGTACCTATAGTCTGTTTTTTGGCTGTCTGCACTTTGCTGTCAGAAATTAATTCTATAACTTACAAAGGTGAGTCTCCTTTTACCTTTAGTAGAATTTAATAAGATTCCTTAATTATATTTTATGAAAAAATTACTTCAAAGTGTAAATCTTAGAACTATTTTTAAAGATTATGATATTCAGTTTATTCTAGGTTCGCGTTCTTATTTATCCAACTATGTTATAAAATTTACTAAGGCTCGTGGAAATTTAAGAAAATTTGGAACTAAACTTAATTTAATATATTAAAACTAATTCTAGGAATTTGTAACAATGCAATACTCGTCAGATGAAGCTTATGCACGACTCATAAGTCATAATATGACTGTTCCACAAAGAATAAAGGTAACTTTAATACCCTCAATAATTTTATATTAAATTTCATAAAAATATCTATATTATTCAAATTTTAATATTCTCTGCTTAAAATTTCAGGCTACAGGCGATGTTGTAGATGATGAAAATATACCAAATGGAATTATTTCAGGGTGGGACTATTCTAATGAAAAATTTGACATGAAAGTACCAGAAAGAATTCTTGTTGTGGGTCAAGATCAGCATATTGGTATACCATTAATAAATATTGATACTTTTTCCAGATTAACAATAGTTTCAACTATGCTCAATTTTAAATTATTATCTAATGTTAGTAATAAACCCACTTTGGACCTTCTAGATAATATACATACAATACTTTCATAAACACCCATTTGGTATATTTGGATTTTAGGAACAAAGGCCCCACCTAGAGAAATCCAGTTGGACAATGCAGTATTACCAACTGACCCAGGGATGATACGAGTAAGCACTCCACCAAGGGTTATCACCCTAGACCAGCACTATTTCCCATCTGCGGATGATTTTCTTCCAACTTCTGCTTATTCTCCTCCGAGAAATGCTAGACCAGCTCGTCAAATCATTCCACATTCTGACATACTAAATGAGTCTGCTATGACTGAATCACGTTTGGTTCTAAGGTTAATAAATTATTCATTATGATATTAATAAATTATTAAAACAAATAAACTCATTTACAATATTGTTTTTTAGAGATCCAACCCCTCCTATAAGTAATGGTGAGGGTCTTTCAGCTGCTGAAGAACTTGTACATCTTCGTAGACAAATAGGAAAACTTAATCGTCGTGTAATGGCAATTGAAGCAGAAACACTTCAAAGACAACAAAAGGAAAAGATTGCCTATGCAATAAGTATTGCTTATTTGTTATTTAAAGTGATTGCCTGGCTCAACAGATCTTAAACAATGTAAGAGTAGAAACCTAAGAATAAGATGAAGTTCATAGAATGTATTGTTAGCTTCATGAATTCGATAAGTTGTGAAGTATGTACTCTGTACGATCCTTTTCCATTATAGTTAAATTTACTGTTGGTTGGACAATAAGGTACATTTTTTACCTTTGTGATCACATTAACTTCTGCATGTGATAGTTATATGTGTTATATACAGAGTTGATATTTTGCCCCATGAATTTATTTATGAAATGTTAACGTTTCCTTTAGTTATTAATTCAGTTGGGTCATTTTACATCGTAATAAATCATACTAAATTATTTATTTGGTTTCATTTATTCTCTTAAAGACTTATAAAAAAACATGTTTAAAGAATGATTAATTTTTTACTTACTGATGTGTACAAACAGTTTAAAATCCAATACAAGGTAACACTCAATATATTAAAAACTATCAGTAAGGTTAACACAGGACAAATAAAATTAATTCGGAAGAGTTTCCTGTAGCAGTATACAATATTTACATAGTATATTAGTTTATATTGAATACTGTGTTTTTAGAAATACAATATCTATAAATGATTTATGTATGAGAAGGTTTATCTTCATATTTAAAAATTACAGAAAATAAAGGACCACCAAGTCGTTCAGCTAACCATGCATTTTTAACAACAGCCAATTTTAATGAATCTACAGCAAGACATGCATTTAGATTTGTATGTAAAGCTCTACCCATTCCTTCAAGAATTATCAAATCCACTCCTTTAATTTTTATCTCCGTTACAAGATCTGCAAATTAAGAATATATTTGTTGTAGAACTTCTGTATTTTGCTTGTGGCTTTAAACATGTAAGAACAACATTAAAAAAGATAAATCTAACCAAACAATTAATCAATTCAAACAGTAACTTTAAAACCTCATTTGATTAGTCAAATATTAATACTAAATGTATTTGCATGGGTGAACTAACCTATGCTAATTGTTCTTAGATCAAGGCAGGGTCCTCTTTGTCCACTTGATCTCACAACGAGATTGCCTGATGCACTTGCAGCATTAATAATAGGGCAAATCAGGGATGCACTTTGGAGAACATTCTCTAATTCAGAATTTGTTATATCATTGAGAGCAGGCCATTCATTAGCACACAGTATTACAGATGTGCCTCTTAGTAATAATCCTCTGACAAATGGTAAAACTCCTAATATAACATCAACACCACTGTTATCTACAAATACAGCAGCACAGTGATGTACTGTATTCTGTAAATTTTATTATGATTACTAAACTGTTATAAAATAATTTTATAAAGTAGTTATGTATGATTAAGTAATTTAAAAAAATATATATATTTAATAAATTAATCTCTGGAAAAGTTTTTAAATACCTGTAGTTTATTAAGCCATTTATCCAAACCATCACATAGCCAGGGTCTTTTTTGTATTTTTTGCAATGCTTCATAGAGCCCACTATCTAAAATTGATGATACAGCTTGTGCACCCCAATCAAACATGTTACCTTCAATAACAGAGGGTATAAAGTAAATTTAAAATAATGTTTTATATTGTGGGTATGTTATAAATCTCACCTGCTAAGACACCACTACATAATTCAATCCATTTTTGTCTATCATCTACGATGCCATCTATTTCAGCAAGTCGAGATGCAAGCTGAGCTAGTGCTGCTTCATTTTCATATTTCTTTTGTTGTTTCCACAAATCAAAAAATCCTTGAGCTCTAAGACATGTTTCGTTGATATCAAGTAATAAGCGAATAGTTAATTGCCCGTGAGCCCTGTAATATAAAGAGTTTTTCAAATAAATATTTCTGTTTTTGTAGGGTATTTGGGCAAATTCAATACTTACATAGGATTAACTTTTAGTTCTTTTAACGCCTCAACATAACAAGTTTTAAATTTAAGCGCACGTATTTCAATAGTGGGATCATCCTTATTCTTTAAAGCAAAATTGACATATTTATCAACAAGTTTTTCACATGTGTTTAGCCAATACTCTCTTGCTTCATCATCAGCTAACAAATCCAAAGTGTCTGGACTATATTTATCTGGTTCGCATAATATGTGCGAAAGACCAAATTGTTCCATCACTAAAATTATTGTAGTACGTCTATTATGCTCAGTTTATAATTGTTTGAACTATTTAACATCGCGTTCGCTAAAGTTTTAGTTTTATAATATTATTTATCAAGAATGCTAATATTCAGACCGTCTTATCTTATCAATGCGACTTTATGTAGTGAGCGCTTAAGTCTTAAAAGCTAATTGTTAAGTAACCATAAACGTACTCCATAGATATTCATACTTATTCGAAAGACATTAGGTATGTACACACAGATATTAACTATAATACTAATAAATAAATAAAAGTAGATATTAATTAATTATTAGAGAACCACATTTGTATTTTGATTTGATCTCAGTCTAAAATATTTTATATTAGTCATTACTAGATTTATGAGGCGATACTCGATAGCACATATTTTTGTAAAATATTGTGATTTTGACAACATCCATTGCGCATCCAACCTTTGCGCATGAAGATGTCTCTTTATAATACATAAGTGCGCGCTTACCTCACTTACGGGGCGCCAGTGTAGTTTGAGGTCTGCAAAGAGGACGATCGTTGAAAGCTGTGTGTCGTCCAGAGCCAGACGCTCCGACGCATTTGCAAAGCGCCGCGCTTCATGAGGAACGCCTCCATCCAGAGGGACCTACGGATGGATAGTGCTGACGAGTTCATCTCCTGACTCGTAACGATAACGTTCGAGAGGGCGGACACTTCCCTATCTTCTCCCGCATCTTCACCGCATCACGCTTTGCCAATCTAAGCCACCAAAGCAGTTTTAGCGTGACCTTATTCGCGCGGAAACCTCTAATTTGACATCGCGGCAGCACCATCGCCGTCCCGCTCCCGCACTTGACGATTCAGCTACATAGATAATCCCGCCGCGTGACAGTGCTCGTCAGCTGCAACCACATATGACGACCCCGAGAGCAAGAGCCGCAGCTTCATCTGTTTGACGCCCCGCTGGGCCTCTCCCGAATTATCTTATATATATTATATAGTCTCAGCCGGTGGGCCATGACCGCAAGCTGCGCTCAGCAACACCCTGCAATTGTAACATCACGGGCCAAGTTCTATTACCGGTCCTACTTTTTCGGGCTTTACTAATCCCAAACTAATCACCGCTCTGTTTCCTTGGGCATTTATCGTCCCTTTCGCCTGAAGAGATGTCAAGGCCGAACAAGCTAACGGCACGGGTTTCTCGGGGCCTGTGACTACATCGCAATGTACTTTGACAACATCTTGACGAAGTATATGTTTAAATATGAGTGTTCTCTAAACTAATATAAATCTTAATCAATATTGTTGTTTTGCTGCTGAATTTCACCATAGATCATCGAGGCAGAATACAAAGTTTTATCGCTCTCACCTCGATGTTTGTCGTTCCACAACTGAACGTTTTTTGAGGCATTTTGTGCCGCGCATCACCTCTATGTGGAATCAGCTGCCAGCAGGGGTATTTTCAAACTAATACGACTTAGGGACCTTCTAGAAAGGAGCGTACATTTTCCTTAAAGGCCGGCAACGCTCCCGCGGCTCTGTAAGGGCCAGCACTTACAGAGCCGCCCATGGACACACCCGGAGGACTACTTACCCTGGCTGAGCCTCCTACTCGATTTCTACCGATAGTATGAAAGATAAACTTGATGAAGATCTCCTTCGCACGGGCGTTTTTTCAACGGGCGTTAAAAACCGAGCAAATAGCACATATTGATAACCATGTATTTGTTCGCATGAAGGCGGATTTAAAGCACGGCGCTTTTTTATTGAGCATTGTTCTATTGTCAACGTTCAGCGTCGAACGTTAATTCTGTATTTCTGTTCTAAAAAATGACGCTTGGGAAGAAATAGGCAAAAAATATCGTAAAGAATATCTGATAATGTTTCACAGAGACATAAAAGTTTGAGATATTATTGCTTTGACTATACAATAAAAGGTTACATTCTTTACACTTCACCACACCACGAGATTCACTGTTAACTTCTGCACAGCTGGTATAGCAGATCTTATGTTGGTGTCTTAAGTAGTTACCGGAAGGCTTACGATTGCCAATAATTCATTGAATGTGGTGAAACACATTCGGAATTATTTAAAAAGGTATTCGGACAATACCGCAAATCTTCATAAAGCCACAAAAACTGTCCTTTTAAAATCATTGTTTAGTTAGGGGATGTACCCAATATTATTTTCTTTACCTTTTCTGCCTCTTGCTACACAGATAGCTATTGCGAATGACATCTCTTGAATTCATGATTTCCTATACGTGCACACACAGCAGATACGATTTTAGAGTGATTTTTAAGCGCTCGTATGAACACGAATATTGAAAACGGTAAAATACCGCCAACGTCGGGTTTTGACGAGACAAAATGGAAAGAGAATAAGCAGCGGCAAAACATTTCATAAATGCAAATGACAGTGGCTATTACGAAGGAAGTGCGAAGGAAATGTTATTTTCATATTATATGTAGTTGATATCTTGTATACATGTCCTTAGACCATTCTCGTGTATTTAGATACAAGAACTATAATTTATTTAATGCAGTTCATTTGTTTTATTTCTTGAATTGTTTATTCAATTTCTTATACAGTCTTTATTTCAGCTAAAATAAAGTAGCGTTGCGCTCTGTGGTCTGTCATCTGTGGTCAGTTTTCAGTTTCTGTGATTTAAGCTTTGAGCTTGATTTATTTTTTGAAGTTTAAATTATGCTTCCAACTAAAAGATTGCACAGTAAAAACAAAAAATTCGATTTTCTTTAACGTTTCGTTATTTTCAGTTCATAATGTGTAAAACAAATGAGTTTTTAGGCATTGAGGTATTAAATTAACGATTTATATAGTGCTTTGTACTCAAGATGGACGAATTGTGCAAGGGAATGTCACAAACAGGAACCTCAATTGCAACTGACAAAACTCAAGAGAATGATGGTAACTAAATATTAATATTTATGGTCTTTTTAAACTGTAAGAAATTTATGCTTAATTCTGGAGTGTTTTCTTTTTATGCCATAAACCACAAAACGATACTGAAATATAAACTAACGGAAAAAAATAGCCAAGGTTTGTTATAAGTAAAGTTGATTAATGTTTCTGAAAACTAGCACTAATACATTCTAAATAGTTGTATTTTATATAAAATGTTAATGCTACAATAAATCATATAAATGATTTTTTGCTCTATTCATATATAGTAGTAATAAGCATGCTCATAGTACCTAGAGTTGACAATTCTTGATTTGATGTCAACATTATATACTAAAAAAAAAAAACTATCTACTTGGATATGACAAAAAAAAAAAGAATAAAAAAATAATTACTATATCTTGGAATCTTTTTGGTGTTCTTATTACAACCATTATTAGGTATCATTTTGTATCTGATATAATTCAATGAATATATTAGCAAAAGTTCACATACTCAATTTCTTTTTATTAAACTTGATAATAAACACCCCCTAAGCCAAATTAATTATTTTAAACGACTATAGTTCCCTTAATGGCAAATGTACTATTAAAAATGTGATGGTTATAAATTTGTTAACAGTTATAAATTATTTTGGAAGATACAAATATAATTTGATTTGTTTACCATATACTGTTAAGTTTTACATAACTTCATTCAAAAATGCTATGAGAGACCTTGAATCCACATAAAAGTTAAAAAATAGAATTATCTTATTGATTGTTGAGTTTTTCATTGGATTTAGTTTAGGCTATGATATGCTGAAACAAACAATTCTCCGCAACTCAACATCTGAGCGCCTATTTTGTGTGTGTGTTTAGTCTATTGGATGTTTTAACTTTAAATATGTTTTCTTAATGTAATATTTAAGTTTATATTATTTGCTTGGTTTGGAAAGCAAATACATATCATACAGAAAACCAATATGCATTATGCATCTTTTGAAAATAAAGTTTAAAGGAGATTCCATTAATTAATTTTCCTGTAAAGATTAGAAATATATTATTTACAGATCCCTATTATTACTAATTACCTCATTAATAGGTTTTAAAAAAGGATATTCTAAATGAATAGATGTGCTTTAAAAATGCAGTATTTAAATCAATAGCCCATTTGTTGAATAATAAAATATACATAAAATTATATAGTTACATCTTATATTTTATTTTAAAAGACAATTCCACTGCAAAGCCATAAAAACTTTTACATATGTAACAGAAGTGTATTGAATTATCCTAGGTCCTTCAGCAGTGGTGTATGTAGGATTTCCATGTCTGGATTGTGAACGAATACGTGCCGCGTGTGAGCGTCTAGGTTCCGTTGTAGCTGTTAATGTTGCACAAGGACTCCCAACACAACCCACATCCCCAGCATACTTCGTTACCACTCCATTTGATGGCGATTTATTTGATGCCGCGCACAAAGCAAAATACAGGTAAGGGCTACTATACATTATTATATTATTTATTTTTTCTATTAATTGAAACATGAACAATTAAACAGCCAACGTCTTTTTATGGAAATCGAATAATTTACGTGCTTCGATTAATAGTAACAAAATGTAAAATTTAAAGTCGATAATTATAGTTTTTATGTATAATTTACTGATAAAAGTTTTTCATTGGAATTTAATTTCCTTCTATGGAGACGTTATTCAGTTAACTTAAAACATTCTTTTTAAGGTAGCTTTTTTTGTAGAAATATTTGTTCTTACTGTTATAATTGAAATATACTATCACGTTCTGGTATTTCTTACTTTTTAAATCATTGCTAGACGTAACAAATGCTTCTAACGCAGAATAATCTCCGAAAAAACAATATGTACCTGCCTTGTAAATATGCCTCATGTTTTTAATTTATACACAAGTTCGATGGTTTTCATTCAAATTGAAATGAATATAGAAGACTTTTAAGAATATTTTGCTATTACGTTTCTTAAGTGAGAATCGAAATGATTATATATATTATAATAATTTAAATATATATTTTTACTCAGAACTCATTGATATGAGAATAATTTATTTCTATAAAAGTTCAGTGTCTGTTGTTCAATAATTCTGTGGAGAACATTTCATTGTTTCTGAATGAATACCAATTGATAAGTGAAATTGTTTATTGTTTCAAACGGTCGCCGCACCGTACCACACCACCGCAATAATGTTTGCTTTATTAATTTATTATAACTGATTTTTGGCCCTACTTATCTCTCTTCCAAGATACCCGGTGATTCATCGTGATTTGTTTGGATCGTATATCATATTTTAAATTATAAGGAAATTGTTTCACGGAACGTATCTCATGCACAAAAGCTGAGGCAGATTAATCGTCGATGAGACAAATTAAAATTTATTCCATGAATAGAAATTGCTTTGAAGATAGGGTTTAAATTGAGACACATTACTACATGCTACTGGAATCAATATATTGTCTTAGAACTATGGAAAAATAACTTATTAAACGAAATTATAATAATTTTTTATTTGAATTGATAACGAGAAACCAATAAATACATTTACTATCATACTAACACCAAAACACGAGAACACTGTGACAATTAAAACCGAAACCGTGATAGTAAAATTGTCGAAATACACGATACATTACAGTTTGGCTAGTCAGAATAGTAATTAACTTCAAGATTATTGAAAACAATCATTTTTCACCTAAATATGTAATTGA
The DNA here is from genome assembly GCA_018230265.1 of Delias oraia. Taxonomy (NCBI): domain Eukaryota; kingdom Metazoa; phylum Arthropoda; class Insecta; order Lepidoptera; family Pieridae; genus Delias; species Delias oraia. The sequence goes on along the minus strand of DWCF01002858.1, from coordinate 8,835 downwards.
ACGCGCGGCAATCACGCAACGTATGCTATCAAAGTCACCCTGACGTATTATGTCAGGGCCATTGAAGAAAGAAAAGCTTCCACTAATAAAAAAGTCGGTAACCTTTGTTTCGTGGAAGTGGGTAAATAAAGGTGCCAGAGAAGGCCCGGAGCGAAGTCACGGTGGCGCGTTGTAGCACGAGGGCCGCCCTTGCTAACGCACGACGCCCGCTATTTTCGGCCGACATTCCTTGCGGCTGTCTTTCAATCTATCCTGAAACGCGTAGCGTGCGTGCTGGCTTTGTTTGAATGTATCGGAAATACTTGACTTTCAACAAATTGACTGTGTAGTGCACAATAACACAGTGTAGCTGTGTGCGAGGTGAATGTTATCAACAATAGTTACCAGTGCCATGTTAAAAACTTATGGTTTGTCGAATTTCAAACGTGCGTGCAATTTGTGGACTGGCGTTTGATTTTATTCTGAGCATGGGACCAACACGGTTACCTCCGACGCCTGAAGAAGACGAGACTCGACATGATTTCCTCGTTCAACTTAGGACTCCCGAGCCGATGTGCGAAATGTAATTAGTTGGATCTGTCCATTATTTTACTTAAAAGAATACGCTCAAAATTCATCCATTGACGAGTGAGACAATGGGATTCCTGCTATGGAATATAGGAAATACATGAGTTTACTGTTTTTGCATTGAACGTGCATTTTTAAAATTGGAATACACTAACCCACTTCTCCATAATACTCGCTATTCATAATGTGACAACTCACATTCCGCAGAATATATTCGTCAGAACTATTTCAATCGGTCCATGCCGAGCTCGTCGAAAAACGTAAATATTGTAGCGGTACGTCACAGGAACCACGTCATACCAACAAGCTGTTAATATTTGTTAAACTGGCAATTATAACAAAAGTTATATATGCTTTGACTGTCTGACTTTATTATAAATATAGGATCTATGAAAATTTGATCAAAACATGTATATTCAGTAAACCGAGAATGTGTCGCTTATTTTGTCATAGTTTTCAATGTAGAATACTTACCAATGGATTTAACAAATTTATAACATCAATGATCAGGCTCTTCAAATCTTTTGTCTATGTATATTCTTTGTCTAATTTTATAATTCATAATCTGAGTGACTAAATATTTTGGTAACAAGTTTAAAAGGAAGTCTATTTTTATTTCTGTAGTTTACGTAGCATCCTTCCGGTTCACTCAGGCGGCAGCCAGTCGGAAGCGTATAATAACAATTAATCACATTCTAAACTGTGTTTCTGAATTCAAATATATACAACACTATGTTTAGAAAGGTTTAGAATAGGACATTGAATTGAATATTATAAGTCCAGCGCATGGTGAAATTAACATGGTATGTTACTCTATACATGGTATGTTTCAAATCCTATCTCCCTAAAAATAAAGTGTCAACAATTATTCAGTTAATAAATTTCATTATACATTTAACTATAATTATAAAATCATTCATATTCTCTCACAAAGGTACAATCTATCCTTAAATTAAAACAAACAAATTTCACAACCACGTATGAACTTTTGACAGTTGGAATTGTACTAGACTCGAAACATGTATGATAAAACTTCAGGCTTTTCATGCAACTAGATTTTTGGGGTTAACACAAAATAAAGTATACAAAAGTAATTAAAAATAAAATGCTATGCTATTTATAAGATTATTTCTATTTTGTGTGTGTGGATTGGTAATTCTGATCTCAATATGTATGATGCATGTACCTTGAACCTTCATTTTGTGTTCAGAAAACTTTCAACAAATGCTTTAACAATAGTTACAGATGAATTCATTTACAAATAGATATAATGTGTCTCTATTATTGTGATATATGTTCTGATAATTGAGAATCGTGAACATACCTTATTTTCGTATAAAAAAAATAAAGAAGAGTATGATGTGCCTAGTCTATACCATGTTTTAGTTTGTAGGTCAAATGTAATTTATTATTTAATAACCGATAGATTTTATTTTAAGGGTGCTCGGGCCGACTGCCGTGCTCCAGTTGGCGGAGCGCGAGGAGCCGTCGCCGGCTAACACACGTCCTCTATACTCTTTGGCCATGCGAGGGGCAGTCATTTGTTTCTCTGGATTTAGAAAAAAGGATGAACTTGTAAGTTACGATACGCAAGATGAAAAAATTTGTAAAGCAAAAAGTATTTTGCTTAGCAAAATTGAAAAAATCATGGAGTGCAATTGCAATAAGTTATTGGTAAAAGTAAAAATGTCGGTATGTCGATGCTGTGTATTATATAATATCGGTTTGCCAACAGACCCACCTTATAACGCTCATCCACTACATGGGCGGTTCAATACGAAAAGATATGTCGAGTAAAGTAACTCACCTGATCGCGGCAGCGGCAACAGGCGACAAGTACAGATATGCGTCAGGGTTCGGACTGCCGGTGTTAGCACGCACCTGGGTGGACGCTTGCTGGGAACGACGCGATGACCCCACCTGCCTGGCCACTGATGATGCTATTATTGTAAATACTTGCATATTCTATTATCTATTTAAAAAATTGAGTATATATTGTTTTGCTGATCATATCATCATATTGCCTGAAAGCCGGCATTTGCATATAAGCCGGATTGAAATATTCATGATTTTCGCAGTGAATCGACGACGACTACGATGATAAGTATTAGTATGTAATCATAACGTCGTGCTTCTAACACTGACAGACGTTGTTTAACTTTTCAGAAAGAGCACAAATTAAAAGTATTTGTGGGCGCACGGGTTTGCTTCATGGGGTTCCCCGAGGATGAAACCCAACATATGGCAGAGGTGCTCGTCAGTAATGGCGGTGTCTCTAGCGCACTGGACGATCCGGAGTGCACCCATGTCGTGAGTATTTATTTTATAACCCCTGCCTGCCAACAGAAGGTCCATAGAATATAGTTTTAGAATTCATTTATTTGAATATTTAATAACGTCTAATATTTTAGTTTGAAAGACAATCGACACTGATGTACTGCGATATTTGTTTTTAATAACCAAGTAGTTTGATCTCATATTCTCATATAAATGTATCGTCCTTCACATCGTTTCAGTTTTTTATTTCAAATTTGGTTGAAGTAGAAGTTATATTATTTTGTATTTCTATCCTAATATTCTAATTCGCAAATTCCACAAGTGGCTTAAATCCCATTTTTGAGACTTCCGCACGGCTTAAAGTCGACCCATTGTATTGTGTTTCACTGCTTCAGCAAAATATTTTATTTTATGTTGTACGGCAGCTTTATGTAATTTAAGCTATTTATAAAGAGATACCAGAACAATCATTTTAGTATAATTCAATTTTCATATCGAATTTAAAGTCTCTGTATGTCTTTGCTTTCTATTCACTATTTGCTCTCTCTTAATTTTTACCCAAAACACTGTAGATAAAATTTTGCATGAGAAGGTCGGAATGGCTTCATTACATCATTGCTTGGTGTGTTTCACACATGTTTCAGGTTATGGCCAATGGGGAGACTTTCGGTCGTTCGCTTATCCTCTCATCCCATTCAAATACCCCTAACTCATCGATAAAACAAATCCGCTCAACTCCCACGAGATCTCAGACCACACCAAAAACCTCATTGTATCGCAGACTCTCAGCACGTTTGTCGGGTTGTCGTTCTAGTCCAAATAAAAACAGCAATGAAATTATAGACGACGAGAGAGAAAAGCACTTGCAAAACGCAAGGGATCGGTTTAGGAAAGCTAAGAGTAAAAGTTGCGAAAGTAAAGGTGACGGTAACAGCAGTATTAGTAATATTGAGAAGTCCATTGCAGACGATTTAAACTTAGATAGCGAAGGTAATACTCCAACTGATAATATAGATATTCGAAAGTACAAATGTAGCGATAAAGAAAATAACCATACGTTACAATTACATGGAAACGCCAAGGGTCCTGGCCTCAAAGACAAAAGGGAGGTGTTTAAAAATAAATCCATGAACATTTTCAACATTGTCGACTGCATCACGGAAACGGGATCTCTTAACTCCTCTTTAACAAAAAGCTTATGTGATTTAGATTATAAGGATGAAACGGACTTCTTATTACCTTTATCAGCTGAATGTAATTCTACTACAACCATATCTTCAGGCAAAAAGAGGAGTCGCAACTCGACAGACTCCAATATTCACGTGAGTCCAATCGATGCTGCTAATTTATCACCAGATAAAACCGAGGACTCCACTTGGAAATCAATAAAAAGACTGAAAATAAAGGATTCTTTCAAGTTTAAAAATAGACCAACTATATTTAAACGCACCAAAAAAGATTCCGTGACGAAAGTTGGGGGCGATATTTCCGTGGAACCGGTTAGTCCTGACAGTGTAAAGCCCACAGACCCTTCCGGGGAATTTATTGCTTCAACTTCGTCTCCAATCAGAGAAGATGACAACACTTCGATCTGTTCCTTGAATCTCAGTAAGCAATCGGGATTTTTAGATATTTCTTTCACGTCCACGAAAAGTTCAAATACAGTAAAATCAAAGTTACGCAGAAGTGTGAAATCGTTCACGGCCTCTTTTAGAAGCGAACGAAAGAAAAAGTATGAGAAGCGAGCCGAAAGAAACACAGTGGCAGTGGATCCGTCGCATCTACCGGCCGATTTGAAAAACGTATCGACACCAAAGAGACATTTGGATGAAATGCATCTAGACATATCGCCCGTGCAAGTGGACACCGTGGATAGCACAGAAATAAGGACGCCACCGACGAAAGTGCGAAATTTGGATGATTTAGACGAGTCTGCCATATTTAAGACACCACACAGAGTATTGTTGAGGAGTCACCGGCACTCGATCTGCGGAAGTGCAGAGCTAAGAGCGAAGAGCGCGGGTCATATCCCGGGGTGCTCGGAGAGCGTCCCCGCCCCTCCCTCCTCCTGCCAGTCCGCCTCGGATGCGCTGCGGGTCCGCACCGTGCTGTCGCCTTCGACGCCTCCCATCCGTGACGCTCGCGCAATATCACAATGCCATGGATTCTTGTTGCCGGTACTAACCCTCATTTAATTCAGTAATACCTACTAAATAAAGAGCTTTCCATTCAATAGACTATAAGTCTAGTTGACTTTAGTAACGGCCATTCTCCAATAATGTTATGTATGGTATATGCATGTTGAATAGGCAAGTTGCTTTAGATTGCATAATTTGGTGAATTTTTCGATATTCACTCAAAGAAGACTTGGATGCAAATATTAATGATTTTGTATGTTTTTACAGGTTGTCGATGAACACAATACGGTCGTGGTCCCGGATTGTGCACAAAGCGTTCATATTGTGAAGGCCGAGTGGTTTTGGGCGTCCGTCCAGAATGAAGAAGCCCAAGATGAAAGAGATTATCTATTCAAGGATGTAAGTTGAGAACCATTATTTTTTGGATGCTCATTGTAATGCCAAATGAATTAAGAAACGCTCTAATTAGTACTTTAACAAAAACACAGCTATAATAATTAATATCATAATAACAATTTCCTATTTTATCTTACAGTATCTAGACGAAATATCTCGACGTTCGTCGGTAGGAGGTACCGGATCGTGTACAGTGGAAGAGAGCAATACAGGCAACGAACGAAGTAATGTGGCGGCTGGAAGTACGCCGGCGCATATGCAAAGAATGCGAAAGCGCAAGTTTCGCTGCGGTGATGCGGCTCTCCATAAGAGAAGGTCTTCTGTCGGTGATGCAGTACTTTTAAGCCTATCAGGAAATTTGTTGGATTGCACCCCATCCCCAGATGGCAAACAGCTACTCGAAGGTTAGTCATACTACACTATAACAACGATCACTATGCTCTGGGAGGAATTGATAAATAAAGATAATTTGTATTCTTTATAGAATCAGAGGTACCTGATAATGTTGTCCGTAAGTTAATGTCACCGCGTCAGCAAGTTTTCATGGAGTTGTTACAGACTGAGTCAAACTATGTTGGAATTCTACAAACTATTGTTACAGTAAGTTTATATTTATCTTTTTATTTGTACAAGTATAGTATATATATTGCATATAATTGCATATATAATTGTATATATGCAATTATGTAAATTTATGGAACTTTCTTAGGTAAAATGAATAAATTCTTAAACGTCTTTATAGATGTTCAAACAACCCCTCGAAGAAATGACAGACGAAGACACGAATAACAGCAAAAATCAAGCGCTACTCAATAACACGGAACTTAAAATTATATTTGGAAATTTACCACCCATATATGAATTACACCAGTAAGTTCTTACGGATCAATTTGACTTTGTCTATCGGCTGGTGAACTTTGTACAAATAATTTGCATTATAAGTTAATTTAAAACTTATTAATTTATTCATATCATTATCAATAAATCTTAAATTTATTACTAAACTAACTATTATGACAAATATATAAAATCTATGAGTATCAACACAATCTTTTCTTTTCTCGGCGAGCCCGCGAGCTTGTCCCCTGCGCGGGTTAAGGTGTAAGGCCAGGCTGGCCAACAGCGTGTAGCCAATCATAATTTTTTAAATGTTGTTTTCCAAGATTCTGTAAATTAATGTCGAATGATATAGGCGCATGTTGGAAGAGCTAAAGTGGGCGCAGGCGCATTGGAGCGAGGAAGTCAGCATCGGGCGACTGGTGTTGCGATACACTCCTGATATGGTCAAGGCTTATCCCCCTTTTGTCAACTTCTTTGAGAATACCAAGGAGATGCTACAGCAGTGCGACCGGGAAAATCCCAGGTATTAATCATTCGCTTTTTTTCCAGCTTCGTGGATAATAGGTTTTAAACACAAGCGCAAGTGTAAATAATTATAACTTATATTGTTTTCTAGATTTCATGCATTCCTGAAAATTTGCCAAACAAAACCCGAATGCGGTCGACAGAGTTTGCAGGAGCTGTTAATAAGACCAGTGCAGCGACTGCCGAGTATAAGTTTATTGCTGGATGGTTAGTTATAAATTTCCATACTTTTTCAATACGATATGGGCAAATTCTTATGATAAATTTTGATTTAGAAACAAAATTGAACATTCTATTAAGAAAAGCTTGAAAATGTAGTGTCGGATTTTTTCTGTCAAATGTCAACTACGAGTTCTCTTCTCGGTCTTTAGTGTCTTTTCAATTTAAAAATTAAATGTCCCACCAAATTCTAAACTATAGGTCTCTGACACTATTAGCAGATACCTTAATCACTTGACTAAGGCGATTTTATTTAAATAAGATATATAAAGGTCATTAATGTTATACAAATCTGTGTTAAATTGTTTACATATTAAATTTTTAACCGTGTAATACTAAATTAATTTGTTACTTACAGATATACTGAAACACACCCACAAGAGTAATCCAGACCACGTGGCGTTAGTTTCGGCGTTGGCCGGCTTAAAAGAGGTCATGTCGCACATCAACGAAGACAAACGCAAGACTGAAGGACAGCTCCAGATGTTCGACATATATAACGACATTGATCAGTGCCCGGTAATTAACGCACAAATATATTCATATCACAGAATAATCAGCGAGAAACGGTACTTGTACTGTGTTCCGCAGAGTGATTGATAGAGGAGAGTAGAGGATACACAACAATACAAAACACAACCAATGCGCTGACTGTGGCGCGGTTGTTCATGGGTGGCGTTCTCTTACCATGTGGGAAACCTACCTGCTTCGTTGTCCGCTATAGAATAAAAAAAATTAAAACAAATATCATACATACATGGAGACGTAGTCGCCGTCATCTTAACTTGACAATTGAGAATTCATCTATAGGCGATAGTCGATTTAACACGTAATACTGATTTATTACTTCTAGAGGATTGTTAAATTCAAACTAAATAGAGCGAACCGACACTTTGCTGTAGATTAGTGACCACCGCCACGACACACTTTGAACTGCTTCTCCGACTCTCCAAAAGGAATGCGCAGACGAAAAACGACATGCAAATAGCTCATTAGTTATTACAATAATTCAACGATATATTGATTATATTTGTCTGCAAAAGCTTTAAAAGCTAATAAAAGTAAAATGTTTTCAAAAGTAATGTGTCAACTATAACGGAATTAATTATTTCAGGCGCATTTAGTATCGTCACACCGAACGTTCGTGTCCAGGTGTGAGGTGGTAGAACTGTCGAAAGAGCTATCAGGCCGCGGAGACCATCTTGTACTGTTCCTCTTTACAGATACAATGGAAGTCTGCAAGAAGAGGTCAAAGGTTCGATTTTGTTTTATAACACTAGAAGCCTGGTCTATTGGTGGTGGTGATTGGATTATCCACTTAAAATATATTCTAAATGAAATTCTCTCTTGGTATTGCATTATTCGTGGATGTTTCCATTATTAATAATTGTAACCATAAATGTCATCATTGGCATATGAAGATGAACAAAAGCCATATCTTTGGTGTTATCATCAGAATGACATTGTTTGAGAGAGGTAATTTACTATTATTAATGGCTGATACCCGCAATGGTCCAAAGGCGAGGCCTATGTCCAGCAGTGGACGACCTAAGGCTGAAATGATAATGAAATTATGAATAGATTTTTAATAAATTCATTTCTTTTCTTTTAGGCTTTTAATAGTAAAAGTCCAACAAATGGCACGGGCACGATGCGCATTGGGTCTAGTAAACCGTACCGACACATATCACTCATGCCGCTTAGTACTGTTAAACGAGTTGTGGACATCAGAGAGGCGGAGGGTAATTGAATTTCATTTATATAGAAAATTGACTGAGCCATTGCTCAGATTTTAAGATTTTCAGTGGCCATTGCCACACCTTGTAATCTAAATAACTCCCAAAATGTCAAGGGCAGAAGCCAACGGCAAACC
>DWCF01002857.1:0-22027 GCA_018230265.1 Delias oraia | reverse complement strand
CAAGATCGCAGCGGGTGGGCGTCTTTGGGGGAGGCCTATGTCCAGCAGTGGACTTAGATGGGCTGATGATGATGATGTACAATAGATATATAAGAAGGCAAACTCATAAAGATAAATTAATAAGTTTATATTTAGAAATAGTATTATTAAATGTAATATATTAGTAAATTTGATGTATACAGTCGAAACCCATTATAAATAATAGTTTACAACAACCAATCGGATATAATAGCCAGATTGTCCCGTCCGAATCTCTAATGAACTATTTAGTAAACATATCGCTTAAAAACATCGGATATAACGACATATCGTTTAAAAATAACAGACTTTATTGATATTGCACCCGTGAGAGAGTCATGCTGAAGAATATACGGACGCACTAATTGAGCCGGCTCGTCCGAAGTGATACTACGAACTCACAGAATACTCATCGTGAAACGTTACTTGTACTGTCTGTCGCAGGGTGAGTGAGGATATTAGAGGCACTTAAAAATGCCGCTTAAATCGCGTAAAAAATTGACAGTACAACCAAAACGCGGACTGTGGCGCGGTTGATCATTCGTGGCGGTGTTCTCTTACTGTATAGTAGACCTATCTGTTCCGCTTATTGTCCCGGCAAAACAAAATAATACGAATGATTTAAAATCATATTGATATGCATTGATAATATAATATTTAGTAATAAAATAATATATAGGCGTATCCTTACCTCCTCCGAACTTCCAGCCATTTGAACTCGCATATTTTACTCTAAATATTCTTCAGTGCGCTGTGTGACTGCGTGAATAACAGATTGATTTGTATTCTAATGTATTTTTAATAAATATTTTGATTTATTTTTACAACAATTTAACATACATATTCTCTCCTTTTGCAAATGTTGAAGCACGTTAATTTGGATTTCGGATAAGGTTGTCCTTTTTCATAGAGATTACTGACGATACACCAATACGAGAAATTTATTGATGCGATGGCTTGGTGTAACATTTTATATGGGCTAAATTGAAGGGTTGTATGCCATTTTCTATATTTGAATACAATTAAATATTGAAGGTATATAATTTATAAAATATTTATTGCCTGTATCTGAATTTTATTACCAAATATCCAGACAACCAACTTATTCGTTTTTTTTATTCTATAGCGAATAACGGAGCAAGTATCTTATATGGTAAGAGAACACCGAACATGTACTATCACTCCACAGTCCGCGGATTGGTTGTGTTGTCGGCTTTTTACGCCACTTAAGCGGTACTTTTAAAGGTATCCCCTCCGATATCCTCACTCACTTTACGAAACAAAGTACAAGTACGGTTTCACCCTGAGTTTCACTTTACATTCTTAACTTCTTTTAGTCCATAAGCCATTTAGATTGATCATGTATGTTTCTGTTACTAAATTTGTATCAAAGACATCACTTAAAAGCCACGAACCGGATCGACAAATCTTTGGTAAATTTCATGCGTCCAAAGCACGTCCATTCAATTCGATTGTGCATCGAATAACAGAAAACTATCAACATCAGTAGCCAAGTAATATAATAAAAATATAACCTCACTTCTAAAATTCTAATTTAAAAAAACGATACAGTAGACAAATGATCAGATTAACCGATGCTCTTATTTCGATATTACTATTTAATTAAGGTGCTATTGGATAATATTTCATTTTAAAAATATTATCAAGATATTTCACCCATCCTCAATAATCTAAAAAAATTTTTACTTAACTTTAAATCTTATTTACTAAACGAAGAAAAGATAGTATTGAAAAATAATAAGGCATTTAATTCATAATATCCTATTTAGTATTTTAGACGTTGGTTAAAAATTATTTCATTAATTCATTATCGGCCTATTAAGTCCACTGCTGGACAAAGTCCTCCCCCAGACGCCCATCTTTTGTGATCTGGATCCAGTGGTTGCCTGCGACTTTTATGAGATCGTCTTTCCATCGCGTGGCGGGTCTCACTAAGCGTTTTTAAAATAAAAAATAATATAATTATTAAAATATTTAAAAATAAACATTATTTAAATTTATTGTTTATCAATTATTAAAATTATTGTTACTGGCTTTTAGGCCGCTTAAGATTAACTTATTTGTCGTATTAAATTATTGTCGTTGCCTTTTTACGCCTGTCCTCAGTCATTCAGAAAAACTGACTTGAGGTACTGTTCTAACCAATCTGTGCAAGGCTTTGTCAACCGAACACGACCCGTTTTAGATCCGCCCGGCGCTGGATTACAAGCCGATGAAAAATTCCATTGCCGATAGAACCGGGTAAATTGAATATGAAGGTAGTTTGTTAGAACCGTATCACGGTCACAATCTACAAAACAGTCACTATTTGTTAGTAAAAGTAACATTTAAAATATATTTTATATACGGTAGGTAATCGAGGATCAACTAGAATACGTGTCCATGGGCGGAAGATCGCTTTTCCAAGGTGAGCCTCCTGCTCGTTTGCCTCCGTTTTCATAAATAATAATTAATAAATGGTACATCGCCCATGGTCTGGACTACGAGGGCGTTGCCGTATCTATTCTATATAATATGTAAGTTTTTTGTTACTTACGAGGTCACTTTAATGAAATCCGGTCATTTTTGATCTTCGAGAAGAGGTTTCTAATTTAAAATATACCTAAAAGATATTTTTATACTAATTTAAGATTTAATGTTTTTTTTTTGTAACGGTGTAGTCGGATCTTTCTATAGTGTAAGAGATCACCACCATCCATTGACAACGGTGCCACAATACCCGTTGTGATTAAGTCTTTAAGATCTTTAGATTAAGGCTTTTTAAGTCGCCTATATTATCAAGCGGTATAATTTAAATGGTCCTCGATATTCTCACTAACAAAGAATGATACAAGTACTATTCCTCGCAGGTATTCTACTAGCCCATGGTATCACGTTGGATGAGCCGCCCTCATCAATAAGTCAACATTTACTTCAATATGGCTCTTCCATAGAACATAACAACTGTGTTGCTGTATGTGTTTCACCTATAAGAGAAATAACGAAATTACCTTTTTAGATCCTCCGATATCTAAACAACTCAATTTTAACGAATAAATATATAAAATAAGTACTGGTTATATACCTATACTGTGTCAGTGCTTCCATATCAGCTTAAAGTTTTTTGCAATTCAATCATAACAGTATAACTCCACAAAGACCGGACAGTCAGTTGCAAAAATAAAACTATGACATATTAACATTGAAAATATCTGAAATAATTTATGGACAAATAATCTTAGCCGCGAAATAGACATGATGAAGCGATTTCGAGCCGGCTTATTGTGATACCACGGGCTCAAAAAATACCAGCTTCAAACTTGTTTAGTTTCGCTGAGCGAGTAAGGTTACCGGAAACCCACTAAATATATCAGGAGCCCCGCCCGCCTTGTCAGATGTGTAATAAAAAAAATACTCTGTTTTATAATTATTTAACTAACTCATCCATTATATATTAATATGTTCCTATTCTGGTATTCAACTTGATGCATTATAAAATTATTAATATACATCAAAATAATATTAAAGCCTTATAAATATGTCCAAGCCAATGGTTTGTTTTATAAATTATCTTCTCTTCTTTTCTTAACTTTTCAAGTTGTTATTCTTCTCTTAAGACTGACTAAGACTAAGCTTTGACTAATAAATCAAACTCGAAATATAATCCAAATAAATTTCAGTTTATGCGAAATAGTTTTTTTTTGGTGGTATAGCGGACAACAGAGCAGATGGGTCTCCTATATGGTAAAAGAAAACCGCTGCCCATGGACAACCGCACCAAAGTCCACGGATTGGTTATGTTGCAGGCTTTTTACACCGGTTAAGCGGCATTTTTAACGGCGTCCGATATCCTCACTCAGTCACTCATCACTAAAAGAACCGTTTCAAGTACAATTACCATTTCATGCTGAATATTCTGTGAGCACGTAGTATCAGCTGTCTAGTGATACACTCCTCTATATTTATCACGAAGCCCCGTTCGGAAGTGATACCTAGTGAAGTAACAAGATCCTTTAAAAGCTAAGACCTAAAGGTTACGCGAAAGCGTAGATCTTTAATAATTTAAAAGGGGAGAGGGTGGCTCCCTCGCCCACTTTAACCTCTTGTTATAAGAGAAAGACCAACGCGACGATGCGATATTATAGCCAAGGAACTTAACCTGAATATTTAGAAATAAATAAAAAATTTTATATTTTTTCAGACCGCCTCATTTTAGCATGACCTAGACTCACCAAGTAAGACTTCAGCGAGAACAAGCAGCTATTTTTTTTTGGCAGTGATTTTTGGACTCTCATTAAATCTATAGACATATTTTATAAATCTGGTTGGTCTCTACTGTGGCTATGCTAATTTAAGCTCAAAATGTTCCTATTCTGTTAGGTTTTTCTAAGATCTGAAGTAAACTTTAATAAATATCAATAGTCTAATAGGTAATTTCAAGACTTGCAAGACTCTTGCTGTAAGACCAAGACCAATACCAGTAGTAATGGCGCAAGACCAAGACTAGGCTAAGTCTTGCATTTGGGCAACACTAATGTGGACAACACAGTCAGTTAAACACAATTGGGTTTCTCTGTATTAATAGATTTATTGTCTAAAAGATTTAAATCCACTAAACATTTCTTTATATGTTATAAGGAAATATTTAATGGATATAAAATATATATACGAACCCTGTCTTGGAAATATGTCTATACATTTTTCTCTACCGGCACAGTACATGTAATAAGATAACACACCCGTGGGAGAGCCATGCTGAAGCACATGCTGATCAGAATTTTGGCCGGCTCGTCTGAGGTAATACTAATTAATAATTACTATTAATAAATTATTACTACGGTAATTAATAATTACTAAATAAAGATTTTTTTTACAGTTTTATTATGTTATATATTGTTATTTTTTATGATGACATGATTAATTGTTGCAATGATTAAAATTCAAAGCAATTTCATTAAACCAAATCCGAATGTCTCACTCGGCAATAAAATAAATTTTATTCATTGAATGACTCTTCAAGTATTTTAATTCTCAAATGGGATACAAAAATTCGGGTTTTGTTAGGGTTAGCTAAGTTGCTTATAGTTTTTTTCTATTTGATATTACTTTTTTTTAATGGTATAGCGAACAACAGCCGGTCATGGACAACTGCGCCACAGTCCACGCTTTGGTTATGTTGACGGCTTTTTACGCCATTTAAGCGGCACTTTTAAAGGCCTCCAATATCTTTCCTCACTCAGCGAAACACAGTACAAGAGTACAAGTACAGTTTCACGCCAAGTATTCTGTGAGTCCGTGGTATCTTTACAGACGAGCCGGCTCAATTAGTGCGTCAGCATGGCTCTCACACGGACACTTGTCCTTGTTGTTCTTGGCGGGGATTTGTCCTGGTTTTTTCTCTCTGTTGTAATATCTTAAGCAATGGTTGATTACTTCCAGGTCCCGATAGCTTATAGCGTAGTGTTCTGGTGTCTTAAACAGTAACGGAAACATACAACTTTGTTACCATGCCAACCAAAATCTTTTAAAACAATTTATCTGACTTCGTTAACTTTAATTCAGTAACATACGGAAAATTGCATGGAGTTAGTTATAACAGTCTCAGTTGGAAACTAGGTTATGTGAAACTTAATAAAATCGAGTTAGTCTTAAATCGTAGGTAATTCAGTGATTCAAAGCCGTCTAAATGGATTCAGGCTCTGTATTCGCTTTCAAATCAGTTTAATGCTAATGCCGTATTGGCTGCTATTAGGTTTTATTTGCGATTAAAGTTTTGAACGAATTCACGCGACACATTTCTGTGTTTTTCTCTCAATTTCAAGATTTAAAAAATATTTAATCGATATTCACTTTCCTATTTCATTTAATTAAGTTTATCTGTGATTCTGTTTTAATACGGCAAATAGGTATTTGAATCTCTTTTTTATAATATACAGACATTTGTTTATATAGATCTGCAAGTATGCATGATTTGAATTATGTTTCCTAATATACATTTTTTAAGTTAGACCTATAAATTTATACAAATTATGTGATATAAATTAAAAAGTATAATATATTTTTATATAGATTATATAAAAAATGTATACTTAAATTACATTTAAGTAAACATTTTATGTATTTACATTATTCATTGCGGAAATGTGCATTAATTAATCAAGACAATAATATTAGTAGCTATATATTATATTACAAATATGTTAATGAAATTTAAGTCATGTAGTTTAAAATATATAAATCATATATATTATTTTCGCTTGTGGGAGAGCCATGCTGACTCACTAATTGGCTTGCTCGTCCGACGTGAAACGGTACTTGTACTGTGTTGCGCAAAGTGAGTGTGGCTATCGGACGCCCATAAAAGTGCTGCTTAAGCGGGGTAAAAAGCCAGCAACACAACCAATGCGCGTAGTGTGGCGCGGTTGTCCATGAGCGGCGGTGTTCTCTTACAATATAAGAGATAACCATAACCCACCTGCTCTTTTGTCAGCTATAGGTTAAAAAACTATGAAATTTGGAATGTATCCTCATTTTTGTATAATAAAACCGACTGTTTAATTAAATAATTATTTAAATAATAATAAAAATTATCGTAACGTATCGCGAATGTTTCCTTCAACAGCAAGAGTAATACGGTCACGGAACCATTTACTAATTTCCCCTGAGAATATTATGTAAGCGACGAGTATCTTACGAATTAATACAAGTTGGAAATGAGTATGGGGTCTATAATGTAAGCAACTTAAGCATTCAATTTACTAAGATACGCAAATAAAGTAAACAAAACAAAGATGGCTTAATGTTTCACCCGTGAGAAAGCCATGCTGCATCATGTGCTAACGCACTAATTGGGCCGGTTAGTCCGACGTGATACCACGGGCTCAGAGGATACTCAGCGTGAAACGGTACTTGTACTGGGTTTCACAGAGTGAGTGTGGATTTCGGAGGCACTTAAAAGTGCCGCTTAAGCGATGTAAAAATCCGGCAACACAACAAATCGCGGACTGAGGCGCGATTGGTGTTGGGCGGCTTGTTCTCTTGTAATATAGGCGACTCACCGCTCCGTTGTCCCCTATAGAATAAAAAAAACATTTAATATCCTTGCGCCCCTTACTAGAATCATTAAAAATCTCAATGACAATTACATCGCAACATAACTTGAACACCAGTCAACCCCTCTCTTACGAGTGTTACATATAACTTAAATTCTCATTAAAACGTCAGTCGTTCTGAAAGCTATGACGACTCCGCATTCCGTTAAGAGGAAATTACACTTGTAATCAGTTTATTCCGAACGAGTGACAAACTTGAATCAATGCGGTTGAGGCCTTGTGTGGAAATACGCTATACATTTAAATTGAGACTTTAGTAACATACCCGTCGAGTGGTAACTAGTAAATCTATACTTAAATTATAAAATTTCAAACCAATACGTATTGACGACATTAAAAACATTGCGTATCTATCACCAAAAGGCCGGCAAAGCTGCCGCGACAAGAGCACGGGCTTGGGATGTCCATGAGCTGAGGGCTACCTGTCCTGGGTGAACATACTGTTCGTTTGGACCCGTTTTTATAAAAAGTTCACATGTAAAGTTTTTTATGATATAGCAGACGACGAAGATGAAGGATGGGTCGCCTATAGGGTAAGAAAACACCGCCGCCCATGGACAACCGCGCCACAATCCACGAATTGGTTGTATTGTCGGCTTTTTACGCCACTAAAGCGGTATCTTTAAGGGCCTCCGATGTCCTCACTCACTCAGCGAAATACGTAACGTATGTGAAGTTTTAGGGGATAATCTCTGGATCTATCAACCAATCTTGGAAATTATTTAACCGACAGAGACATACGTTATTTGTAAGTAATATTGGTTAAGCTTAACCGAAAAGTGATGGTTTTTTTAAAGTGGTTATTAGAGACTTGACTGAGTTCTAGAATTTAATAATTTCCTTAAAAAAGTGTATTACGGCGTGTAGATAACTTTTATAATTTATATTCACATAATTTGGCGCTTAACGGATGTAAAAACAATCATAGCGCAGATTGTGATTGGCCATGAGCAACGGAGATGTCATATAGGATACACCTATTTTATATTAACTACTATTTTATTTTAAAAAAATTAATACATACCTACATAACTTCGATTTAAAAAAAAATTGAATTTATCCACTGGGTTATCAGTGATCGCTCATTATTTAGAGCCAGCCATTCTTCAATTAGTCCCCAATAAATGTCTATACAATATACAAAGTCAACAGAAAAGAATTATTTTGTTTACTTGGAGAAATTTCATTTTATTTCGTCCATTATGAAAAGTGCTAACATTTCTAGTCACAGTCTAGACTATAGACAAAGGTCAGTGTCTAGTCATAGACTTTTGAAAAAAGTTTCGAAGATATGCTAAGAAATCAGTGCTTTTTTATTTAAATTTTTCAGCGCTTATCGCTGCGACTGTTTGAATGAAATTAATGATTGTATTGAGTGATTTAAAAGCGTAATGGCGATGAAGATATGACCGTATGAATGTATTGAAATAATTAAAAGTAGATTATTTAATATTATACTTAATTTGAAAATACACTTTATAAATCATTGTTTTTTATAGTATACGGAACAGGTGGGTTTTCTGTATGGTAAGAGAACAGCACCACCCATGGATACCTGAGCCACATTCCGCGCATTGGCTTTGTTCCCGACTTTTTACGACGCTTAATGGGCATTTTTAGAGCATCCGATATCCTCACTCACACAGTGAAACACAGTAGTAGTACCATTTCAAGTAAAACTACCATTTCCCACTAAGTTTTCCGTAAGCCCGGTTTTTTAATGTATATAAATCTAACTTAATTTTTTAATAAATAAAGCAGGACAAAGCAGATGGACATCTTCTTGATGAGAAGAGATCACTTGGACAACCACATCGGCCTTCGGCACTCACTCAGCGAAACAATACAAGTACTTTTTCACAATGGTTATCTATTCGCCCATTGTGTTCACCCGGACGAGGCGACCACATAAGTAAATAAATTAATGAATTTAGTTAAAATATTCGCATGGCCAAGTAGCTTGACAGTTAAAGCTCGTGAAGGGACTGAATAAGTTATGAATTTGTTTAATACTACCGAATACCAAAACCGATACCAATGACGTCACGATACCTTACAGACCATTCAATTGTGCTTTCAAAATTTATAGTAAATCAGTGCCATTGCCTATTTATGCACATTAAATTAGTAAATACAATGGATTAATTATATACCATACTCTTCCAAAAAGGCTTGACCGATTTTTATGAAATTTTGTATGCATATTGAATATGTCGCTTATATGTTAATAGAGATTAGTTTTTGATAATATATATTAATATGTATTGATATTATTATAATATATTTATTAATAATATAGTTATTATAAGGATATTATACAGTATTATATTATATAGTCCTTGATAATTTATGTGGCAAAACAATGTTAGCCGGGGTTGGCTAGTATACCTATATAAGGAGCGACTCACCAATATTAATAAACTCATATGTAAACGCATATGTAAGGTAGCTCTATAGAAATTAAATATTTGGATCATTAAAAGTTCTGAGGGCAAAAGTTTCATACTTCGCATCGATACGCACTCGTCCGTTTTCATTATTTTGGACCGCGCTCTTAACAATTGGAGAAAAGTGCTTCTTGGGCGGAATCCTTTTTAGACCTTTCTTAACTTGACTTTGAGCCCGACGACACTCAAACATGTAACATGCTCTGAATGTTAAAAAGTGACTTGTTTCATGTGGTTAAATATAATTATACGGCTTGCTTTCATTGGAATATTTTGCCTTTTCGGTTGGCGTACCCAGTTGAATCGCATGCAGATTTACACCTTACGCGGTTGTAATAGATTGGATTTTTCTTTGAATTCGCCTGTTGTTTTGATTGCTAAGGGTAAAAAGCAATAGCGCTAAGTGTCGGAAAATGAGGTGCGACGTTTGGAGTGACGATATAGTCCACAGCTTGACCCAAATTCGCCACCGCTCGACCACTTTTATATTGAACAAGTGGATTTCGTGAAAGTACAAAGGAATCGCCGTCGTAATGAAAGTCCGCTACTTGATGAATTATTTAATTAAAAGGATTTTTGTATGGCAATACAAAATCTGCCTTCTGACATTTCTTCTCATTGTTGGATAACTGAAGCGGGAATATTGCAAATTTATTTCATTAAATTAATTTTAATAAAGAGTTTATTATTAACTAGCCAAGCTTTTGACTTCTTTTACACTTAAATATGATTTTAAATATAGACTAAAGAAAAAATATTACAGTGCTCTGTGGAATTATTATGATGTCCTATAGGAAGAGCCATGCCGACAACCGATGGGGAAGAAAGGTTCTCGAGTGGCGACCGCGTACCGGAAAACGCAGAGTCCCGCCACACGATGGAAAGACGATCTGAAGAAGGTCGTGGACAACCGCTGGATCCAGATCGCTCAAGATCGCAACAGGTGGGCGTCTTTGGTGGAGGCCTATGTCCAGCAGTGGACTTGAATAGGCTGATGATGTTGAATTAAAAATATAAAATAAAATACATACTAAACAATTAAATAGATTTATTAATTTAATCACTAATTACAGTCATTATTTCATGATTTTTCTTCATATAGTTAGACTGTGTACTTTAATTAATATGCTTACATAGTTTAAATAAGGTGTTGTTAGGCAATTATTTAAACAGTAATTATTTCAAGGGTTTTCGTCAACATCAGACCGTTTATATAAATTTAAAACCTTCAAGATATCAAATGAAGTGTTCATTTGATATCTTTTTTCAGTAACCCTATTTCAAATATGTTTTCTAAGTGTAAAATAGGTGTTTTAAGATCTTGAATACTGTGTTTAAATGTGCATGCCGATAAATGTTTGCCTGATATAAAAAATCTTGGTGAAAAAATGTATATATCGAGTAAAAAGCCCTTGATATAAATCATGCATTAGCTGTATACGAAATGAAGGACGGCATTCGTTAGCTGTGTAACGCTTAATAAAAATGTTTCGTTTCCACTCTTGTATGGGATTTAATTGCATTAACCTCCCATTAATATGTATGACCTTTGACATGAGTACTCGAATTAGCATTCTGAAGGGCTCCGAGTCTAACCAGCCGAGATCAATTACTGAATTTTCACATATTTGCACATAAAAGAAATTGTAACCGCCTCTTTTAATTGTACACAACTCATTAATTTGATTTTAGTATGAATTTTCATAATGTTGTACGTCATTGATATGAACATGGCCTGCTAATATTGAGAGCCTCTTAGCGTGGCCACAAAAGCCAATACAACACGATGAGTATAGGATACGATACTTGGTCCGAATGTAGATATTTAATTACAGTAGACAGTCTTCATAATTATATCCAAAGGAGCAGCCATTTTCTCCGCTATAGAGAAAGATTTTTTATTATGAAATTTATAAGTTTATTATAATTATAAAAATAAAAATATATAATTTTAAAAATATAAATAAAAATATTATACTATTATTTAAAGAGCCTCGTACCGTAATGGTTTTTAAAGTGTACCATGAAGCGAGAGGTATCGAGTTCGAATCTCGGTCGAGACAGTTATAAATTATAATTTATTTGGTTGGAAATATTTTAAAGGAATCAATCCCAGTGCAGGATGTTTGTTTAGATGGATGGATATATTTATGGGTATGTAGCATGGTTTACCTTCATCATGACTCCATTTAGTTGTCAATCTGAATTATTCATGGGTTCGCCTGTATTCGTTTGTTATCCTGTACCTTGACGCTTTCACAAACACAAACATACTTGGTTGTCTTCAATGCCCTGTTTCTATATCCAGAAAAATACCGCTGTGTACCTATGTATCAACTGTATATATTATGCCAATGTAAGTGTAAATTGGCAATGTTTTTAAATATAATTAAATTACTAAAGAAATGATCATAGACTCAAAGAAAAGAATTCAATTATTTTAATATAATAATATTATATAATAATTAAAAATTTGTTGTCGTATTAGTTGAAGTGGCAAATGGGCTGGCCACATCGCTCTATGAATCGATAACCCATGGGGAAGAAAGGTTCTCGGCTGGGGACCGTGTACCGGAAAACGCAGAGTGGGACGTCCCGCCACGCGATGGACAGACGATGTCATGAAGGTCGCGGGCAACCGCTGGATCCAGATCGCTCAAGATCGTAATATGTGGGCGTCTTTGGGGAGGCCTATGTCCAGCTGTGAACTTGATAGGCTGATGATGATAGTAATAAAAATATAGTTAATTATATGATATAGTATTATTGTAATTTAGAATATTTGTCGGTTCGGTATATGCTAAGAAATAAAACAAAAAACTTTCAGTACCATTATAAAATTTAAATTTCTTTGTCTTTGTATTTGAAATCACTTATCTTTAATGGTGTAGCGGAACGGAGCAGCTGGGTCTTCTATATGGTAAGAGAAAACCACCAGCCATGGACTTCCGCGTCATTAACCGCGCATGGTTGTGTTGCCGGTTTTACACGCCGCTTAAGCAACATTTTTTTAAGGATGTCCGATATAATCACTCACTCAGCGAAACACAGTAGAAGTATCATTTCAAGTACAACTACCATTTCATGCTGAGTATTATGTGAGTCCGTGGTGACACTTCGGAGGAGCCCAATTAATGCGTTAGCATATGCTTCAGCGTGGCTCTCCCACGTGTGCGACAGTATTAATACACTATCCCGGCCACTGGCAAGTCTTTCCACACTCCGAAAATATTATAAATTAAATCACAATGATCTGGACAGGGATTCGAACTTCGATCATTTGGCTAGAGGCTCTCAATATTATAATAATATAACATGCTGACAGCTTAAAAACTAAAATTCCATTCAAATGCCAACTGTAAATGTGAATTTTTGTCACAAACGAATATTGGTTTTCTTGTATAAACTTTTGTCGCGGAGAATTCGAATCGCGCGAAAAGATTGCAATGTAAAACGATAGCAATGTATACATTTCCATCGACATATCTAAAGCGCCTTCTCACCTCGATATTGAATCTTTCAGAGCCCACGAGCGTCAACCTAAAGCAACCAGAAATACAATCTAAGTTCTTTATATTGGTGACCCGGCGTTGTTTGATATATCCTTATAATTATAATTTAAAATTATAATTATAACTTTTCTACAAAATTAATTAATCTCACATCGTTAAGGCAGGGTATCTAAGAAACATTGTTCGATTGTTTTTTCTGCGATATATTTTGACCATATAAATACCTTATTTTAATACCAATATTATACTCACAAATAACTTAGCTAATAACAGAAACAGTAATTCTATTTAGAAAGTTTACCCTCTACGACGTTACATACATTCAAACTTTATTTACCTCTTTACAAAATAATTAAATATAAAAATCTTGAAGTATATTATTAATTATTATGTATTATATATTAATTATTAATTATATATCTTAATGTGGTTGTGTTTTTTATCTATCTATCTATAAATATAGATATGCTAATAACGATCTTATTACAGACCGTTAAAGAATTGTAATTGTATTCAACAAACCTCAAAATGTCCTAAAAAAGAGTAAAAAGTTTTTGATAAAGGAGTCTATTATAAATAAAAATATGTTTAGAAAAAAATCTTATTTATAATTAGATATTCGATATTTTGTAGAGCTATGATAAAAATAATTATGTCTAATTAGCAAGCTAGAGTGGCAATGGGCAGGCTAAATTGCACCAGACAGACAGAGACCATGGACAGGTGGACCACAAGGTGGACAGACGACCTTATGAAGGTCACCGGAAGACGCTGGATGCAGGTCGCCTCAAACAGGTATGCGTGGAGGTCCAAAGGGAAGGCCTATGTCCAGCAGTGACGTCTTACGGCTGAAATGATGATGTGAAAAAGTAACATGTGAAGTATTTATTATAATTGTTTCAGTATCCTACAAATGAGTATAGGGATCTCGTGCAATGCTATACTTTTTTAACCAATACACTAAATTCTGTCCACGAACAACGAGAATCAAATAGATAAACTTCGCTTCCAAGTGTTGAAGGTTAAAAATAAAACGAAACTGTTTTTTAAAGTCGTCACAAAAATTGGCAAAAATATCGCACAGTTGAAAAAACCACGATAGAGAAAATATAGGAAATATCTATTGACGTGCAAGTTATCTAGGTTGTAAAAATTCGATGCCTAGTTTGTCCATACGAAGATATTGCTGGCACGAAGCCAGAGTAAACAGCGACTCTGGTGGCGTAGGAACGAAATGGGAGACATACATTTTAAGGCTTTTCATCGAATATGTGACGAGCGAGTTTGCACAAGGTGAGATTGATTTCTGGAGATCTGAAGATATTTAACCGATTTAGATATTGGGAAATTTGAAACCCGTTTGTAATTTTAATAAGAACTCTTAATTTATTTTCTCTTTCCAGAACCATTTTCTTTGAAATTAGAACAAACTTTCTCAAGTACTAATAATTCAGTCGAAATTGTAATAATTGGATTTGTTAAGAATTGAGCAATGATCTTGACAATGTTGGTGTTTTATTTAAGGGATGGAAGAATTATCAATTAAATTAATGCACCTTAAGGAAAATATTAGAACTCCATATCGCAAACAACCAAGCGACTATAAAACAAAGTTTTTAACTTTATATAATGACTAAATGTGATTTATTAAACTCATGGGACTAATTTTTTCACCTAATTTTCAGAAAAATATTTTGAAATAGTCACTGTTTTAACTACAATATAACCATCTAAGCTAACAAATAGTTAAAAAAAAATTTAAACTTATAAATATACTATTACGTACTTAGATTTTAGACGCCTTTTTTAAATTACAATTTAACAGGGCAGATGAGTCTCCTGTTAGGTTTTTTTTACTATATAGTAGACAACGAAGGTACTCCAATGGTAAGAGATCACCTTTTTTCTATGGTAAGAGAACACTACGGACCTTTGACAATTTTTATAAGTTTACCACGAAACGAGAGGTAAATTATAATTTATTCAGTGTCTGGAAGGGCTGGACAACAGCCGGGCGTGTTTCTTAATATTTTTGCACCCATGGGAGAGCCATGGTAAAGCTGACGCATTAATTTTGCCGGCATGTGCAAAGTTATACCATTTGCTCACAGATACTCAGCGTGAAATGGTAGCTGTATTTGATACGGTACTTCTACTGTGTCTCGGAGTGTGAATGCCGCTTAAGCGGCGTAACTAGCCAGCAACACAACCAATTCGCGGACTGTGGCACGGTTATTCATGGGTGGCGGTTTTCTCTTATCATATAGGACAAACACCTGCTCCTTTATCCGCTATACAATATAAAAATATGAAAAATAAAATACAATACTATTGCAGACTAGTATTCTGTGAGCTTATGTTATTTCGGTCGAGCCGGCACATTTACTGCGATGGAATGTGCTTCAGCATGACCCTCCAACAGAGGAGACAGTGTATATATATCCACTATCAAGCCCTTATACAAAATAAATTATAAACTTTAATCAGAGCGGGAATCGAACCCCAAGGTGTTACGGTATCCTACAAGGCCACGTGCCTCTTAATAGACCCATGGGGAACGAAATGTTTTTAGGTATTCCAACTTTGAAAGTATGTAAAAGTGGTTCAAATTCAGTTGTAACAAAACAATTTCCATTAGAGAACATTACGTGACAGCAATTTTAAGTGTTTAACAGAATGACCACAAAACTTTGCTATTATGACACATAATTCCATACTTATGCATTCATACTCAGTTTGTAAACATGATTTTAATGCGAACTCTGTTGTGCTCAATTTTAATGCAAGTTTTATATTAAAAGTTTGACTGTTGAAGTAAAACAGTTTAGAAGTAAGCTATGGTTAACTTTGTTTCTATGTTGTTCTTAATAATTGTGATTATTATATACCCTAACAACATAAAAATAATTTTTATTATTAAATAAGTGAGACTTTATTCTATAGCGTACAACGGAGACGTGAGTCTCCTATATATGGTAAGATAGCACCGCCGCCCATGAACAACTGCGCCACAGTCCGCGCATTGGTTGTGTTGACGACTTTTTACGCCGCTTAAGCGGCACTTTCAATGGCCTCCGATATCCTCACTCACTCTGCGAAACACCGTACAATTACCGATTCCAGTACAGACACCATTTAACGCTAGGTATTCTGTGAGCCCGTGGTATCAGTTGGGACGAGCTGACAGATAGCTGAAAAAACCATCTCATATCAATTTATATATTATATTATAATATTCATAAATTGTCGAAAATATAATTTTAATAAGTCCTGAAAATCATATTACACTATATTTTCCTTATAGTTTGCTATGCGTATAATATTTTTTGCAAATAGGAAAATATGAAATCATAACAGCAATAGGAGAGCCAGCCCGCGGCGTTTATCATCACAATCCCGTTTGGATATATTAATTTTGTTCCGCGGTTCTGACCAACCTTCAGCTTATGCTAATTCCTACGAGCTGCTGTCTGCTTATTAATCTTTTGTTTACTGTTTTCACCAACGCTTATTTGACTGTGTTATAAATGTAATATGCCTTACATGTTGTTAAGGTTTTGTTAAATTAATTTGTGTGTTTTTTCTGCCTTATTGAAAAATATTAAAAACGAAAGATTGTTTATTTTGTTCAACTACACGGATTTGATATTTAAACTATAAAATAAAATGGCGTTTATCAATTTCACATGTCTAAAATTCAATCAAAAGTATTTAATTTTAATAATTTTAAGGCTTTAGGGTCGGTTTTATTATTTTATTTTAACAAGTGACATATATGCGACGGACAATTTTCTGTTGATATTTCGAGCCGTAATTGATTGCAGGAGATTAGTATTTTGTGCTACATCAAAATATTTTTTCCCGTGGAGAGCAGCCATGCTCGCGCAATAATTGATACGGCTCTTTAGAAGAGATACCACGGGCTCACAGAATACCAGCATGAAATATAATTTTTTGTATGTAAAATCTGCGCTTCGGATATTCAAATTGAATATTCAAAGCGCAGATTGCAGTACTGTTGCCCATGGACTATCATAAAGGAGCCCAACCAGCTCCGTTATCGTTATAAAATAAAAAACACAAATACAATTCAATGTAATAATTAATTTATTACATTGTGAATTAATAAAAGCTCTAATATTAGGTTATTACGTCCATATATTCTATATTAACTCGCTTATTAAAATTTTGTACGTTAGATAAGAAACTAGCGATCCGTTCTTGTTTTGACTCGTGTTGCGGAAAATAACAGGTTGCGAAGTTGCAGCAAAGTTTTTTAAATTTCCGACAAGTTCCAAAGACTAAGCACTTATACCCATGCTGTATAGAAAGCAATGTATTAAAATACAGATCTTTTTTCTTGTACAGCGGACAACAGAGCAGGTGGGTCTCCTATATAGTAAGAGAACACGACCGCTCATGAACAACCGCGCCACAGTAAGGCTTTTTACACCGCTTAAGCAGTACTTTTAAGGACCTCCGATATCTCTCACTCACTCAGCGAGTCACAGTAGTGGTACCGTTTCATATATAACTGGTATTTAACGCTGAGTATTTCGTGAGCCGTGGTATCACTTCGGACGATTCGGCCCAAATAATGCGTCATCATGTACTTCAGCATAGCTTTCCCACGCATGCGACAGTATTAAGACACTCGCCCGGCCATTGTCAAGTCTCGAATAACTTATTAATTAAATTTTCTTCGGACCGGCTCGTTTGAAACCTCAATTGACAGTATTGCTTAAAAAAATATAAATCTAAAAGTATTTCACAAATAATATTACAGTCAAAAAGAGGCTTAGACAATTATAAAATGTACTTTAAATATTGATATGCGTACTGACAATTAAAATTGGTTATTGGAACTCCAATTAAACTCTTTGTCCATAGAGACCGCCAGTCGCCACATATTTGACTCTTAATTTATTGAATATTCGCTATTCGTTTGACTTATTCAAACATGGTATTTCACTAAGAACTATTTCACAATAGGTTTTCATTTATTTAATAAAATTTGTACATCAAGATTATATTTAAAAATAGTATTTAATTGTTACATTCACAATTTAATATATAATAATTAAATCAGGGAGCTGAAAACGGGCGCTTTTGTGATCGCACTATAGGACTACTTCATGTATTATATTATATTTGTGTAATATTACATTAGTTATGAAATAAAAAGTTTCCCACTTACTCTCACTGTACGAAACGTGGGAACCAAATTCTTAAAATGACATCTCTGTAAAAGCTCTTTATTTGTATTATGGCCTGCTAGTTGTTAATAAAATCGTTACTGATGGCAGGTTTAAAACCGTATGCACAGTAGGGACGTCGCCTGATACAATGTTAGAAACGCTATATTGATATAATTGGACAATATGGGAACGAATAACAAATTAAAGGCGATCACAATTGTTGGAATTTCCTTTGTGTCAAGGTATGCGTCCAACAAATCCCGGCCTTGAGCGGGAGATGAGAAATAATATGAATTGTTTGTGTCGCACGGGCTTATGATGAATAATTGAGGTGATTTTTATTAGCCCTTTCATTTCACATAGGTACACTCTTTCAAGCTCCTACGGCTTAATCAGATGGTTCTTTTTAAATGTACGCCGGTTTTGTTCTTTTCGTACAACTTTAAGTCTTAATTCACTATAAAAGCAGTTGTAGATGGACATATCCAAAATACACATAGAAATACATACACTGTATGTGTACTGTGTATGAATTGTTACTTCACTTTTTGGAGTGCTACTAGAAAGAAGTGAAAAAATACCTCTATTCGTTGTTAATTTACTTTCTTTTAAAACTTTCTATTTTGTTTTATTGTAAAGTTAAATTTTTTTGGTTCAGCGGTATAATTTTACCGGCTACTGATATCTTTACTCAGCGAAATACAGTAAAAGTTTCTGTTTTATGCTGGTATTCTGGGAGCACGTGGTATTCGTGATGCCGTCGCTATTAGTGCATCAGCATATGCCTAAGCCCTTCCCGGAAAAAGTTATTTTTCCATATAAATTATTAAGAACTATTAAGTTCTACTACTTTTCTCTAAAACTCAATCATTTGACTATGTCTCATCGCTAAGCGTGTGTATGAAATATAGTTCTACTGTATTTATTCGTCATAGCAAAAACTACCACGAAAAAGCCTTTTCACTTTTGGGCTTAATATTGTATATGTTACAAATAACATAGCTTCCTATTGGTGAAGTAATTATCAAGATCGGTTCAACATATCCAGAGATTATCCTACAATGTCACAAACACACATACTTTACCTTTTTATAATATTATAAATAAGGTGCACTGAGATTACACTGAATATATGGAAATTATATCCGTTATACAAGCTACTATTACTTACATTACATGTATTATACCATATTATAATTTTAATAAAGTTTACGTTACTTCTCTTTCATTTACTCTAAGTATCCTAGGATTGGGTCGGGAGATTTGTGAATCGGTTATATTCACACTAAAGGCTGAGACATATAGAAAACCAGTGAAAAAAACACCGAAATATATTGATCTTCTGACTTTTATGAAGAAATATATATTGTAAAGCAGTTTTTAATCCATTTATACAAAGATTTTATTAAATTATTAGAAAGGTACCAATTTTCATTAGAATGTATATTGTTTGTTTTTTATTCAAATCGATAAGCAAATAAACAGGAGGCTTACCTAGGAAAGCGGTTTTCCGCCCATGGACATCCCCAGCCACTGCTGGGCTGCCACGCAGGTGCGTTATTGGCCTTTTAGGTCTGTACCTACCTACGTGCTGAATTGAGAGCTTTATAATTAAGATATTGCAATTAGGATATTGTAACTCTACAAATAGGCGCGAAATTGAAAATAGAATATAACATTCATCAATTTATCTACAGTCAAATATATTATGTCAATCATAGTTTTTATACTTTTGTCTTAATCTTTTTACACCTAAATTGTTTAATGAAAGTTCCTGTACCTGCCTGAAATCCACAAAGTACTATATTCTAAATTTAAATTACCTCCGGAAGTGAAATTAGGGAAATTTGCATGTCGTTTTAGTCACTCGAAGCCCGTATTCGCTGTTAAAAATCTAAAACACAGCCAATTTACCCTTGATAGGCTACTTTTAGCTGCAAATATTCCTTTGTACGTAACAGCAGCTGTACATTCATCGAATTCTCGGCTGAATGGCTTCGATTCTTATTTTTATTGGTAATTAAACAATTAAGCTTTTCGTAGGTACAATGCACTTTTTGTTCTCTTTTGATAGGGAGAAATTTTATCCCCTTTCAAGGCTTTGTGGTTTATTTTAGGCCGACCATTCAGCGGCGCAGTCATCAAAGCGACGGTGCACCTTATTTGTTAAAATAAAAATGTTCGGTAAGTGTCTTCTGTCACGAAATATTCTTTCACATGTGGCGCAAATATTTTGCCCTATTTATAAATACAGTAGACATTCTTTTTAATAATTCTCTTGTAACGATATATTTTTTGTTTATTCTATAGCGGACAACGGAACAAGTGGGGCTCCTATATGTTAAAAGAAACACCGCCGCCCATGAACAACCGCGCCATAGTCCGCGCATTGGTTGTTTCCGGCTGTTTCACACAGCTTAAACGGCATTTTCAAGGGCCTCCGATATCCACAATCACTCTGCGAAACATAGTACAAGTACCGTTTCACGTTGAGTATTCTGTGAGCCCGTGATATAACTTCGGACGAACCGGTCCAATTAGTGCATCAGCACATGCTTCAGATTGGTTCTCCCACGCGTGAGATAGTATGAATACACTCTCGCGGCAGTTGCCGGGAGAGTGTATTAATACAGCTTGACAGTGGTCAAGCCCTTCGAGAAACCGAGTAAATTATTAATTAAATTTAAATTGTCCGGCCCGGGATTCGAATCCGATACCTCTACGCTACCGGTACGCTTTGAAAACCATTAAACTACGAGACTCTCAAAACGAGCTCTGTCTCTAAAAGTATGTTTATTCTCTCTGTATACCGATTTCGCCCACTCTGTATAGCGATGGATATCAGAGTAGGAGTTTATTTTCATGTCTTGAGCGGTTGAAATATATTAAAAAATGTTACATATGTTCCAGTATTTATTAATAGTAAGACATGAATATAACAGAAGCTGAACAAAAATTCGTGAATAGAATACAAAGCAATACAATCAATGCGCGGACTGTATCGCGGTAGTCCATGAGTGACCATGAGTGGTTGTGTTCTCTTACCATATAGAAGATCCGCCTGCTTCGTTGTCTGCTACCATAATCATTATTTCAGCCGTAAGACGTCCACTGCTGGGCATAGGCCTCCCCCTTGGATTTCCATGAATACCTGTCGGAGGCCATCTGCATCCAGCGTCTTCCGGCGACCTTTTTAAGGTCATTTGTCCACCTTAAGGGTGGAACTAAATTTAAATTAGTTAAATAGGTAAATTTAAAAGGTTTTAAGGTTTAAAAATAATAATATAAAGCTTAAAAACTAGAATAAAAAAATATTTAGAAAATTCGGAGGTTCTTGCTACGGGCTCAGCTGTAAGTTTAAATTGTACCATAATTTTGGTCGTTTATATTTTTTCACACTTACGGCAGCTTTTATCCACGGGTAAATTCACTTTGCCGTCAATTACTCCTTTTCTTTTTCTTTTTATTAAGTACCTTTAAGGGTGTGTGTAATATAATTGTATTTTAAATATTCAAATAAAACATTTTATTTTATTTTTTTAAAAGGTTTATACTTACCTTCCTATAAAGATAATTCTCAATAAAACGGTTGTTAGATTACATTACTTTCTTTTTTATAGCAGGTGGGTCTCGTTTATGGTAAGAGAACACCACCGCCAATGGAAACTGCGCTACCGTCTGCGCATTGATTGTGTTGCCGACTTTTTACGCCACTTAAGCGGCATTTTTAAGGACGTCCG
>DWCF01002856.1:0-22027 GCA_018230265.1 Delias oraia | reverse complement strand
AGCAATTATGTATCAAATAGAATATATATATATATATATATATATATATATTATATAGGTGATAAGTTCATCTGGTCCACTAAAGCTTAATCACAAGACGCAAGAAATCGAAAAGATCATCAAATTTCAAGCATTCAAGAGTATATCATCTCAAAATTGAACATTATGCCAATCATTATGTAACTTTTTGTAAACAACATCTGCCCTATCATTTGTATGCAATGGCACGCCGCCGTATTTGCATACACAATTAGTTAACCGAAACACCTTGACACTAGTGCCACGGCACCAACAATGGCAAAGTCGTGTCAATAGAGCACGGCCTCTTGCGGTAATCGCTTCGGAGCCTCGGTAAGAACACGTGTGCGTGTGTGGCTTGGAGGGAGGTGGAAAAAAGCCTCTCTCGCCACTTCATGAATATAACATCAGGGATTGTATAGTGCTTATCGTGAAAACCATAAGAGCTCGGCCGCCGTTCATTGAGGTTGGACACATTAGTATTACGGGCACGAATGATAAGGGGAATACTATCGGACACAGTGCACGGTGGGTGTGGTGTGTCATCGCACGAGGTACCAACTCACAAAAGCGAACCTCCGGTTGCTCGTAAATCAAGCGATCGCATCCGATAGCGGTGAAACGGTACACTGGATCCCGCTAACGGAATATAGAGCTCATTAACGAATCTTGCGCCAACGCGTAAAACTCGAGCGTTAGTCGAAAACGCAGCGATAATTCAACGAGAGAAAATGTGAGCAACACGCAGCGCACTGTGCAATATTAGTGTTGCCGTTATAGCGGCAAAGTCACTACATCTAGTGGATTTTCGATGTGCTTAGCGACTTTATCGATCTAGCGACTAAACTTTAGCGACTCTTTGTAAGCAAAGCTGGACCAACCCCAATAGTGTAAATAAATTAAAACCTTTTTCTATATTCGAAATAATCGAATTGACACAGTCCAAAGCAAAAGTGTGGCGAATGTTCAGTCAAATGACTATTATAAAGAAAGAGTTGACGAACAGGCTTGACTAAACCAATTTAAAGTACATCCTTTAAACATATTATATTAAATATTTTAAAACAAAATTTCCATACTATGTCTTGCGAGAGATATCCAGACCAAAATCGCTAAAACTATCAAAAAAGCAATTATTTCTACAAAGGAACTATTAACTTTTGCCATTAGAAATTGAAAATGACGTGATAGATAATCAAATTATTTGCTTGTGTAGACCTATAGAGATTTGATTATTATGATTAAATACTTGATTGTAGAAATATACTTTTATTTACACCTTATTATGTTACGTTAAAATAATTTGAATATTTACTTATATAATATTTTACTTGTAACGAAGTTTTTAAATCGCGTTTTTTCAAAATCTAGGCACTTTTACATCAAGATCTAAGGACTTTTTTTTATTCCTAAATGGCAACACTGCAATGAAGCCAGTTGAGCCAACTCGCGACCCCCCGCTGTCGAGGTTAGCTCAGCCGACAGGCTCCGGCGTCGATCAGACGAGTCGCGCTTACGGGCGGGCGGGGGAAGGGGGCGAGAAGGGGCCTTCACGATAACTGCCTGATGTTTTTGCTGCGTTTCCAGTTCCATACCGACTCGATCTGCCGCTCGCTCGCCCGACGCAGCGGCGCGTTCTCCACTTGCCAGGGAGTCCATTATCTCGCGCGCCGTCCCGCTCGCACGCGCGGCTGCCGCTCGGGCCCGCTCGTCGCGCCTCGCCGCACCGCAGCTCGCAGCGGCCGCTGTTTTATTGCCAGCCCCGACGATTTTAACGTGCGCTCGCAACGTCCGGAGCACAAAAGTTTTTTATGGAAATTACATTCCGAACGCGGGCCCCGCTCGCTCGGCAACGTCAATATAAAAGCACGATAACGAACGGACGAGTCAATTAATTATTATTGTTGGAAGCTGTCGGGACGTGCTCTCGCCGGCCGGGGAGCTCTATCTGCACGCTGTATCTGTGTATTTCTCTGAAGCGATCGCATTCACATTGTAGTACAGAATTCATTTCGATCTGTAATTCTCTTCTTGCTAATAACGAACGGAATGCCGAATGAGTTATTCTCGCGACTTACTTGCCTACCCTTTTTTGTATTCAAATAGGTTTCAATACATTTACAACACGCTCGCGGCACGTCAACTTGATTTTATATGATACATGATACTGAGTTCGAGGTTCGAGGAATACTAGTTCAAGCTTCAAATGTCTCAACTGATTTATTTCATACATTCAAATTCTAGTTAATTTTATATTTCGCAACAGAAAACACTCCAGCCTCGAATCTACTCAACAAAGCTGACAGGCACTTTTTTGCTGTGAAATATCAAACGTAGGTCTAATTCGTTTAGTACGTTGAAAAAAAAGACGTTTCTGACATTAATTACAAACGGATTTGGAAGAAATTCGTTAATCACGCTGTGTAGAGTAAACGGAATAATTAGTTATGCACACACATACAGTGGAAACAATACCGAGTAAGTACAGCAAAAACTTCCACGATCCATTTATATATTAGCTTATTTCTCATTTTTCCCTTATTCTATCTAATTTACAATACATTTTCACTTACTTTCTTTTCTTTTTAAGTACACAGGAAGGCAAAGAAGGCACATAGGATAAGCCTATTCCTTCGCCTATTGACACCTTCAGTCCCTGCAGAGGGGTCGCGGGTGTAATGCCGGCCTTTTAGGGATAGGAGTTGGGAACTCTCTTGGGAGCTTTGAAGGCGTATTATTTTGAAAATAATTCTGCATGCAGGTAATTAGTCAGTCAAGTGACTTGCCTTGTATTTTCGTGTATCTTAATTGTTTATTCTTATTTTGTTTATGTTTCTGCATCACATCGCGTGTACCATGTGTAATTATACACTACAAAGGTATGTAATACTAGTATTTATATTATGACATTGTGGTATTAAAGTAGGAACTAGGAATAGTATAAATAGTATCTTTCCAATAAGTTTTAAGTTTCATTTATAATTAAAAAAACATCAGTTCGCGCATTTCTACTGAATAAAATGCGTTTGCAAAATATGCAGTAAATAGCTTTAAACATATGTCCATTGAACTCACAAATTGTTTTATTATGATAATTTAGCTGTTACATAATTAATATCTCGTTTATCTTTCGACTGTTTGCAGTTTTATTTCTATTATTAAAACATTAAAAAATAGAATAAGCAGATTTTATCAGTAAATCAACTTCTATTACAGACAGTATGTAATTTTTCACATTAGAATATGTAGAGCTATGCATTAGTTTGTGCGAGGTAGAAGAGTGTGGTGTGGA
This sequence comes from Delias oraia, assembly GCA_018230265.1. Classification (NCBI taxonomy): domain Eukaryota; kingdom Metazoa; phylum Arthropoda; class Insecta; order Lepidoptera; family Pieridae; genus Delias; species Delias oraia. Next base: position 18,717 of record DWCF01002856.1, on the reverse strand, counting down.
AGCCATTCTTTGACGAACGGAAACCACGAGAGCCCAGCAAATGATGATAGTTTTTATTGTATTGCAGACAACGGAGCAGGAGGTTCTCCTATATGGTAAGAGAACACCACTGCCAATGGACAACCGCGCCACAGTCCGCGAATTGGTTTGTTGCCGGCATTTTTAAGGGACTCCGATATACTCACTCACTCATTCAGCAAAACACAATTAAAGCACCGTTTCAATAATAACTACCATTTCACGATGAGTAATCTATGAATCCGTGATATCGCGATGATAAGGTAAGCTAGAGTATGGCGCGTGGTCAAGCAAGTATGACTTTCGGAAAATCTGGAAAGACTCAGTGAGGCCACCAGTGGACGAAGCGGCAGCTCTCGGGGTCAGCGAGATTGGTGTGGCCAAGGAGTGTCCTCACTCAATACTCAATGGAGCTACTTAATATATAGGAAGTGGGTGAAAAATGATGGCACAATGTAATCGCTCCGTACCAATCGTCAGTGACAATTTTCCTCAACCACTGCTAATGCACTGGCCGTTTTTAATTACCGCTCGACACAACACTCAACTGCGACTTTAAGGTAGACCAGAGCACAGAGCAAGTGAGCAGATAGGCGCACACGAACGACGGCTCTGACGAGCGGCGACGACAGAGGGTGAGCAATGTCACCCGAGGCCGCGTGATTAATCGGCGTAAAAGCGTTCCAAGATCAGTCCGTCCGAGTTCGTCGACCGGCGTGTGAAAATGTTGCCCCGTAAATAAATAATTCACAAGGCTAGTGTTCTCTCGGAGAGCACGTGGTGCGCGCGGCACGTGTGCCCGGTAGGTAGGTACATATACGTAAACATTTACATTACATAACCGGCTCGTCATCGGCGGTGTGTTCGGAGCGAAATGCTCTGGGCTCTTCATTGCGATCGCCGCATAATCGCGATTAGCGTCGAAGCGCTGCTCTCTCGTCGGCCTATTTGCGTTTCTCCGTGCGTCCGACCCAAGTCAACGCCATGATCAGTCCGGCGCGGGCTCGCTTCTGCCTCCATCCAACTGCAAACGGTGCACTCGGACGTTGCGCTAGAGCCGAGCGAAATAAACTATCGCACAGTCAATATTGGGTAATTCTCAGAAGCGTCGCACTCAAATGAGATGTGTGCTAATATGTGAAACATGAAATCCGAATTGCAACTACATATTTACATTGAAATATCTTAACGTTCAATCTTAGCTTAAATTACGTTAGAATATGAGAAAACCTAACTATCAAATACATACATGTCCCGGCCATGCACATTGACTTTAACGAATACTCCTCTTGTATGTTAAAATATGTGTATGATACGTAAAAAAAACTAAAAAATAAATAAATTACGCTTACGTTAAAACCTAACTGCGATCGTCGACCCGCCTGCCAAGCCGATGGTCCAGCAGTGGACGTCATACGACTGAATTGATGATGATATTAAAATGTAAAAAAAATATAAGTTAATATCTACCGTAGCGTAATACATATAAAGTATGCGAACACTTAAAATGAAGACGGAATGAGGAAAAAGGCATCTCACCGGCAGGTTGCATTTGTGTGTGAAACGTAAGGTTGCGCGTAAGACAAGTGCGGTTCGGTCGGTTCGGTTTATTGAATGCCTTTATAGGCCACCTGTTACGCGGGGCGAACGCTGGAAGGAGCTCAGCTGATCGGGAGCGGCGAATTATTATTATTGCCGAACCCGTCCGTCCTCCACTCTCCGTTTATTTGTTTGTGACGTCGCAGCGAGGAACAAGAAACGGGGAGCAACTTTCGCCCGCCAACTTCTGTCTCAAACTGTGTCAAATTAATTATCGTCGATAAGAAAAGTTTCGTCAAAATAGCTGCTGTGATGAATCAAACGTGGTTTTTTTGTATAATATACCGGGCAACGAAGCAGACGGGTCTCCTCTATGATAAGACATCACTACCGCCCGTAGACAGGCGTGCCACAATCCGCAAACAATTTTTAAGATGCTTTAACGGTATAATTTCAAGGTCCTCCAATATCCTCATTCAACACAGTACAAGTATCGTTTCACGCTGGTATTGTCTTACAGTTTTATTGATTCTTTGAAATTAACGGAAGAGAAAACGCAAAGCAACAGAAACTACAATTTATAATTTCATTTGTAAACTATGTTCATCTTTGGAAGGGCTTGACAGTGGACGGGTGAAAGTCTCAACAGCATTTTAAGCATGGAAGAGCAATACTGAAGCATATGCTGACATATTTATGGGGCCGGCTCGACCGGGCTTATACTGCGTATCGCTGAATGGATGTGGTTACCGGATGCCCTCTAAGTTACACCGCTTAAGCGGCGTAAAATATCCAATACTCAACTGTAAGAGCCTAGCCGCGTTTAAAATCAAAAGACTTTAAAAAGAAAACCTTCTTTGGTCGGTTGATGGGGCCTTTGGTTGGATTGCCTGTAGTTCTACTCATTAAATTCTCCATACTTTGATTATTTTGATGCCTTCACCTTGCTGCCCGTTCTTTCAATTGGTTATTTTAATGTAATGTTTTGTTTGTTCAAACCTTTAATATATTTGTGTTTGAAGGGCGAGAGTGCTGAAAACCGACGGTGGTTCGCTTGTGGTGCCTACCTCCATTCAGTGTTACCTTTGTAATTTTTGTGTTTCCTAATTATTTGTTATAATGGTGAGTTTTAAAATTAACAATAGCACTGCCAACTTAGCAACCTAACCCGTCGTCCATTATAAAATACAAAAGCAAATACCTACTACAGGGGTACTCAAAACACATGCATCGCGATGTAGTGAAAACAGCAGGCCGAACTTCGTGCAAACAGAGAGCCCACGTTAAGCAAACACCATTCGGCGGGCGCGTGTTGTCATTTGCGCGAAAAAACACGGCGTCGCCGGCCGATGATGAGCTTCAGGCGGTTCGCTGGCAAAATGACTGACCGTAATTACTACGTACACCGTCCACAAATGACACGTTACAGGCGCAAACAACAAATAAATGGGTCTGCCCGGCTCAAAATCGACCATGATTCTTGGTATAAGTCGTAATCACGCCCTGGCAGAATCACCAGGCGAGTGAAGACCTGCTTTTTGTTTCCGCTCTCATTTTGTTCAAATTAGCTCAACTTGAGCGATCGACGTTTTAAGCAACGAGTGGGACCGTCAAAAAAACTTATTAACCCCTTAAAGGCAAGCAACGGCTCCGCGAACTTGCTGTGGTTACAAAAGTCCATGGGTGCAGTGAGCCAAGAGCGTTTATGAAGTGATCAAATACAGGAGGAGAATCTATAAATCTAAGAATCACATTCTAAACCTTGACGAAGATATTACCTCTTCGGCAAATGTTTCAATCAGTTGTAGGTACTATTTTGTCTGCCTATGTTGATTTCTCATACCCATGTCATAGTCCCTACACATTTTAAGTTTTTGTCTGTGTAGCTTTAGATTAGACATGTAAGATGTTGTTTATATATGTAAAAATAATATTTTATGGATAAACAGTAGGGTTATTTTGACATAAATCGTAATAGAGATTTCTGTATATCAACTGTCACACACACAATTAGTTGAAAAATAGTATCGTCGATGCACCCCCTCCTACAGATCACTTGCGTCAAGACCGAAAATAGAATCGTTGTAATCACGACACGGCGCAAATAAAAAAAAATCACAAAAGGGTAACAAACAATGCGACTGTCCAATTAAACGGAGCTCGCACACGTCATCAAAAGGTGTTTCCCGAAGAACGTACACACATAAACACACACAAGCACGCACGATCAGCTGACGACTGCTCCGATTTTAACACACACCGAGGCGATCGTTAGAGAGCATAAATAATGACTGGGCCCACCTAAATAGCCATACATACGCAGCCGCGACGTGTATAATTCGTTTTAAACGTCCACACCACCCCGGCGGCGAGAATGTGCGATACGTCGCTCTTCTCCGCACCGAGCCGCTCTCGATGCGGGCACCGAGCGCCGAAACGAAATCGTCGCTTGGGACGTTTTGCGTTCACAGCGTGCGGAGCGTGAGATCGCATTAAATAATCAGTTTCTCATAAACACAATAGGCACGCACACGCCGATAGTCAAAACCGAACGTCGATGATAAAACAAGACGCAATTTCTAAGACCTCTGCTGCGAATGTTACATTTCACAATGGTATTGCCAAACGCAGGCGAGCCGCGCTCGTTAATGATGATAAGACAAGGAACACAAGACGTATGCGATAAGTCGGATAACTTTGTGATTGTGCGATTAGTGGGACCGATTGGAGTCGGTGAATTATACGCAACTCTAGGTTACGCTACTTGTAAAGAATTAGACATTTTTAACCATGTCCTCAGCTAAACATTCTCATTCAACTCAATCATATGTTTCCCTCTTCTTTCATCTGCAAACTTCTGAAGCAGCTATAAGCAGCTACTCATTGGTTCATATATGCAGAAACACTATTCAATACGTTTAACCGTTCACTTCTTATCACATGTATCAAATGATTCATATAGCTTTGTAAAATGGTAAAAATTCAATTCTGATTGCCTATAGCCAAAAGATTGACTTCATAAATTCAATTTGAAAAATCTCTTTATCTTCTTTAATTGGAAAACATTCATTCTTTATTAAAAATACTTGATCCATTGAAATGCATTGGAATTCCTACTCCTATTTTCTTTATACATATATAAGACTAATTTTCTTATGGATTGTAATTTAAATAAAGTACACCATGTGTTTCTCTAAAAATAGAAATTTTATTCTAGTATATTGTATTTATTTACAAATTATATAAAACACCACTGCAACATAACACAACTCACCTAAAAGTAGAAAAACAACTTTTAAAGTCAATTATTTAATATTACAATCCCTTCAATAATATTTTCTTATTAGTTTTATCTATTTTACGCTTTCACATAAAAATCCGTATTTTTTATTTACGTTGCTTTACCAGCAAGATAAACATATCAAAGAAATATATTTTCTTCATAGATATATCCCAACTCAACCTTTAGTTCCTTGGTACACATATCAAAAGCTCAATCCATTTTGGACACAATATGATGATTATGATAAAGATCATTAGATAAAATATTAATTTTAATTTGAATCTCGGGTAACGAATCTCAAATGTATCTATATTTATTTGATATTTATTATCTAACATCTGCATCGGACTCGTTCAGAGTATGTTATAAAATGAAGTTGATTTTTCCTTGTTCGAACGTTATTCATTTTATATCAGCAATGTTTTTAAAATAACTTTTATAGTGTACTATTAATAGTGTCTCATATGAAATAACTTGTTGTAAATGACAGTATTAACACACTACTATAAATATATCTCGTACAATATAATTACTATTCATCTCAATTTGGTATTTGTATTTTGTTTATAAATATAGCAACCATTAATTTTCATACTAGAAATTAAATGAGATGGCAAGGTATTTGAAATTTACTTCGATAAAAGTGTCACAAAATGGGTCAAGCACTCACACCCACCCAATAACCATAGAGTGCAATCGAACGGAGCGAATACGCCTACAATTTTACCGACGGCAAACAACTAACGTTACAATTAAAAACGCTAAAACTGTAACATTAGGGAACAAACACTTACTAAAAGACGACCGATAATGTTAAGATGAAAAAGAACTGTTTTATAAATTAAATATTTATTTTAAAACTGGATTAAACATTTTAATTTAGCATGAAAGAGAAATTGAAAGAATTCGAATCTGCACCAAGTGCCGAAAACCGGCATCAGGTAGAGCAAACTTTCAAACAGCCATCGGTCATATGATAATAAAAACAAACATCTAGAGTCACACCGCCGCAAAATAGAATCGACGAGTATCGAGCCCGACGCACACACGCGCAACGGAGCGGTCGGATGTCACGCACACCAGCGCCCGCGAGTCGGGCCCGTGCACACACGCGCGCACACAGCCGCGACCCGAGCGTAGATAAGAATCGTCCCATTTTATTACATTAAGGAGGCGAAGGAAGATGCATGCGACGGTACTCACTGTGTTCGCAGGCAGCCTTATAACGACGGCCGTCTTGAATTATCTTCGGCGCACCGTTGGGAACGCGGGGCCCACCTTACTATGCACAACACTTATGGACACACAGTGGACAGCTCACTGGGCACGTACAAATGGGCAAATGAACGCACAGCGGTGGACGGCGAAACGGAACGCGGCGAGAGGTAGGCCGAACGCGATCCGAACGTGGTAGAATTCCTCCGTTGTAATGGAATACGCTCGATTGCAGTGGCGGTGTGCGCGCGTTTCAGTTGGCGCACGACGACTGGCGCAGACGAGGCGCGCGGTGCGACGCAGCGGGCGGGCGAACGAGCGATTTCACCGCTGATATTGCGACGGCACGTTGCTCGCGGCCCGACCCATATTATACAGTAGAGCTGCGCTTGCTTGCCGACTCCTCAAGAGAGAAACGCGCTAGCCGATGCTATTTAAACACCAGCCATGGCTTCTTCGTGTCTTTAAATGGCAATTAAATAAGTCCTACAATAGCGCTATATTTCATACTAAAAACGTCAAAGCAATAACTTGATGTAAATTACAAACAGAACTCAATGGCCCAACAAGGTGGCTACAATTTCGGTATGCCATCGTGTCCGGAAAGTGTATAAACACTCGGTGAAATATAAGTGAAATATCGTATCGGCAAGCGCTAAGTCGAGCTGAAACACCGCCTTTGTTAGAACGAACGCGTGGAGAGATGCAGCGCTGGTGGCGCTTAGTTGTCCGGGGCGCCGTAGGGCAAGCGAGCCGAGCGGAGGGGGCTCTGCCTGCGAACCAACCGACACTAAAACTCGACCAGTTAGTTATTTGTTCGTGCACACAGCCAGCCTTTTGTAACAAACATTGCAAATCAGCTTAGTTCTGGTATGGCTTTAATCATATATTGTGACTTTTATTCAATCTACACGAACGGAAAACTGCGGCCTACCTGGGACAACATAATCACGCAATACGCCATACCGAGGCGACATTAACTGTAAACAGTATAATATTAGCGGGCCTGCCAATAGGAGCTAATTAATTCACAGTGAATAGAGCGCTTCGGCCGTGTGAGCTACAGTATTCATTTACTATGCTAAATATTATGATAACGACATTTGGTTTATATGTCTACCGACGCGCCGCTCAATGAAGAGTGATTAGCAGATAATTGACCACAATTATCAAACTATAAATAAAACTAACTGCAATAGCATTGAACGTAGCGATCTATTTTGAGATAATCTTATGCTTACGCCAAGTACGGCTAGGAGAAAACTAAATCTAACCGTTACTAATTTCATCTCTGAGTTACAATTTGTTTTGCTATATTGCTATATACTAAACGTGGCAGGTCCCCCTAATAGTAAGATCACCGCCTCTCGTGGACAACCGTGCCGCAAATCTGTGCTCTCTTTTTATGATATAGCGGATAAAGGAGCAGGTGGGTCTGCTACATGGTAAGAGAAAACCGCCACCTAAAAAGCCAACCGCGCCACTGTCCCCGCATTGGTTGTGTTGCCGGCTTTTTACGCCACTTATTTACGACATTTTTTAAGGGCCACCGATATCCTCTCTCAGTCAGCGAAACAGTACAAGCACCTCTTTAAAGTACAACTACCGTTTCACGATGAGTTTTATATGAGCCAGTGGTATCACTTCCGACGAGCCGGCAGAATTAGTGCGTCAGTATATTATGCTTCAGCATGGCTCTTCCACGGGTAATAATTGGCTCTAAATGTGTTGTCAGCTTTTTGCGCCACTTTAACGGTAACTTAATGGGCTTCCGGTATCTTCACTCACTCAGAACTAGTACAATTTCACGCTGGTATTTTTTAAGCCTCTGATGGTATTGCGGACGAGGCATCGAACCCGATACCCATAACGTCACCGTAGATTAGAAAACCATTCAATCACGAGGCTCTCAAGGCTCTGGAATGTGTAACTGAGTGGCATAGGATAAATTACGGAGAGCGGACGTAGAAAACGTCGTTTTCCCGGATGCCTACCTAACAGTAACTGATTAAACTCATACACTTTACAATTATGTATGTATTACAAAATCCTATTTCTCCGTTCACCCATGACAGGGTTTCACACACACGCCTTACATTTTAAGATGTGGTATTTTTTAAATATACTACCATCACGAAAGCGAGGGCCGATATAGCGTCTAAAATACCACGCCCCAACTGCAAAGCAACGCGGGCGGTAAACTGCTACATAATATGTGATAAACACGGCACAAATACACAGACGCACTGATCAGCTTATTCAAATGCGTCATAGCAAGTGTGAAAGCCAAAGCTAGGATTGAATTGGGCAGTATTGATCGGATGGGTCGCGTGCACCGCGGATCGGGGTACTATGCCGCTCATCTCATTACTGCGGCCGCGCAAACAGCAATGGCCCATTGGGAGTACGGGTCACTCGATGCCACGCTCGCGATACATTTAATCGTAATATTACTAAGTAATAAAGAAACAGGCATAATCGATTCATAACGCCACTTTCGCTGGTTGATAACGCGCGGAGAACTTTTCTCGCTACATTCCGAATGGTTTTTATACAATGCACTAAAAGAGAGCCGCATGCATGGCCGAGCGATCTTGTTAACTACTGTTAAGTTAGGGTTACCGGCTTCGATTCCCGGTCGGATTAGAAAAAAAAATGTCGTGGGATTTAACAATCACTTGTTGATTGGCGTGATCTATTTACAACAAATAATGACGTCAAAAATAACAATAATTTACTTATTAGTTTCCAAACCGTTGTAGTGCAGAAGAAACTGCAACAATGCATCTTCTCTTCGTCTTCTTCGGAAGAGCTTAATAATGGCCGGGCGATTGTTGTATTAATTTAAATAAATTTTAACAATACAACAAAAAAGGAAAAAACAATACAAAGGGATGAAATATAAAAATTACAAAGGTAAGTTTTAAAAGGGGCAGAGCACGGCTATATGCTCCATCACAAGTGATTAGGTGCCGCGTTTGAGCCCCCCCCCCCCATAAATTGGACCGGCTCGTCCGAAGTGGTACCACGGGGTCACTGAATATCAGCGTAAAACAGTACTTGTACTGTGTTTTGTTGAGTGAGTGAGTTTATCAGAGGCATAGAAATTATACAGTTCGAGCAGCGTAAAAATCCCGCAACATAAACAAAAATTTCTATAGATACATTATAAAACATGAGTAAAAATGCAAAAATAAACCAGTGTGAGTTACAAAAGTTCTTAATATTACATTAATCAATTTCAAAATTAATATTAATATCAATATTATCCTACTTGGAAGACTAGTGAATACAAAAAAACAAAACAATATGGATCATTGATGCATCTCGAACAGGGCATCCAATATATTTTTATGAAAATCGGAAGCAAATGACCAGGAGGCTATGGCATCTAGGATAAGCGGTCCTTCTTTCATGGACATCCCTTCTGAGCTGGTTTTCTTGTTTTAAAGTCCCCAAGTCTATTGCTTTGGAAATACCTTTGCAAGTTGATCCGACGCGGCATGAAAATGTTAGTTGTGAAAGACAAGACAAATTAGTCTTCAAAACAGAGTTTTTTTATTCTATAGAGAACAACGGAGCAGGTGGATCTCCTTTATGGTAAGAGAACAACCGCGCCATAGTCTGCACATTGGTTGTGTTGCCGGCTTTTTAGGCCGGCACTTGTAAGGGCCTACGATACCACCACTCACTCTGCGAAACACAGTACAAATATCGTTTCACGCCGAATATTCTGTGACCTTCACCAAAATCTACCACTCGATGCTAAAAACTATTGCAAATGAGTAACAAAGCGACTGCCTATAGTTACAAAACACCATTCGAGACGGCCACGTTTTAATACTTACTTATTTTGTTTTCTTATTCAAGTTAACTACAGAGCTGTTCGAATAAACTTGGCCAAAATAGCGATAGATAGGTATTTTAAGCCAAGTAATAAAGTATGTAAAGGGAATTGCCGCCGAACGCGAGGATTTATCGTTAATTTTTGATATAGAAACCAGTTTCGTTAAGTGGCGGGCGCGGGCCGGGCGAACGGGCGGGCGGGCGAGCGAGCGATGGGATAACAGAGCAAAATAAAAGAAATATGTTTTAGTAGGTTAGCGAGCTTGTTTACGATCGGATTCCTGCGATCCAATTATGTTGCCATTAGTTACATAAGATTGCGCGCGCGCTGCAATTAGACAATCTGTCGGGCCGATACTAAATCATCATTACTGCGAGGGGTCTCGATTCGGTAACCAATCGAGTGACATGCGTCTTTGCACTAAGGCTCTAATATGGTGAAGACATGTTTTTCAACTCGAAAGGGACCCTGAGCAAGCCGAAGGCTACATTTGAAATGTTAAGCCGGGGCCTATGACGCCATCTGTCGGCTGTTCAGCGCGGCTCGGACCGGATACCAGACCAGTTTCACGACATCGAACACCTGCAAGTCGCTCGCGTTCGACCTATCGCTGGCTTATACAAAATTTGTAGCCAATTTATTGTAGAAAAATAATTATCTATTGCGCTATTGTAGAGAAAGTAACTGAACACATACTACAATAATGTGCAGGAGTTTTCGACTAATTTAATCGACGAAGGGTCACTTGATGTGAGTGGAATGTATGGGGATGTGTTGCCAGCTTTTTAAACGACCTTAAAAAACTGCTCAGGGTATCAATTCGACGTGCATTTTTATGGCATTGCTCCACTCCTATTTCACCGTAGCTGATAGTTGAATCCCACTCAAATCAAACAAATGAGATGAATTCCACCTTACACAGGCTTGCACAGGTATTGCACAGGTATCAACGATAACGTCTTGGGGAACTTTTAAAAGACCGACAACGCGCCTGAGCTGAAGCATGCAGGTGCTGGAGGTGTCCATGGGCGGGGGCCTCGTCCTAGGTGAGCTTCCTGCTGGTTTGCCTCTCAATATTTATTAAAAAGAAACTACAACAAGCTCATTGAAAAGCAAAAATAACTCCAAGCACATGACGTAAAGGTAAACATGCAAATGTATCACTCAAACCCACGCACGTAATCAGCAAACACTCATCGGACAGTCAAAGAACAATATAACGTTACGTAAGGTTACGGGCCGCATCTCGCGCCGAGACCCTGCCGCACATCTCGTCACTGACCCACATTACTACAATAATCACATTACACACAAATACACACACGCACGCATAACATTAGCGCATTTCCTTAAACGGGACCAAAGCAGCATCGTACAACTACGTACAAAGGCGGTACGCTTCAAGCAATGCGCATACGAGTGTTTAGTATTCAAATGTTGGGTACATTTTGGAATTTTCAATTAAGAGCATCGCAATTGTATGGTATTTCTTTGTAATTAAATTAGCGCGATATCTCGTTTTAACAAGGTTTTGTTTAGCGATTTGCTTAACCATAAGATTAATACTCTGACTTATTTTTTACAGTATTTAACGGCTCTGGGTTTAAGCACTTAAGAAATATTTCTTCACAGGAAACATGGTAGTGGGTACTTGAGTTGTATTGAGAATTTTAAGCACAAACCCAATTTATCGCATTTATATGCCTTTCCTTTAGTAACGCTCAGTGATTGCACCATTCAAACTCCACTAAAAAAGAAAACAACAATAACCATTAGGAAATTTAAAAATTCAAAAATAATTATAAAAAAAACTCGTAAGTTTACACTAAAACAGATCCAAAATACACAGTTTTAGAAAATATAAATCATAATATAAATCATGGGACGGCGGCAACACTCTAGCCCTGGTGAGGTCACAAATATAATTTAAAAAGGCATTGTTCAAACATGCCATGACTTTATTTCAGACAGCAAAACAACAGTAATTTACCAAATTCATTAGTATTTCTGTCTGCCAATACTGAATTTGTATGGTGGTTCGTGCGTTTCCGGTTTTGTAGTCAGCCTTCCAAGTTGTGAAAAAAGGTTGGGCTACACAGCAGTGTGCATAATTTATCAGCGCACCGTGAAATTTACTAGAGGCAGTGTTAACCAAAGAGGGATTAATAGTTGGGAGCGATAAATTTAAATCAAATTGTTACATTTTGGACAAGTGTATGTATATGCTTCATCCTAGAGATAGTCATATAAATTTTACGCTCGTCAAGTAAACTCCAATTAATTACCCTTGATTATATTTAAAACACATTAAATTTTCGTTTTATTTACATTTTACACACGTCAATTACGAAACGTTGATATTATAATATATGTATATGTATGCGTGCGTCATCCGAGCCGGTTCAGCTTATGTATTGAGATATAATTTGTTGGAACATTACAGATGCCGGTGTAATAAAAAATATACAAGAAAAATTATTTATAAATCCTTAACAAATTATTTTTTTTTATAGCGGAGAATGGAGCAAGTCTTCTACATGGTAAGAGAACACAGCCGTGAACAACCGCACCACAGCCCACGCGTTGGTTGTGTTGCTGGCTTTTCACGCCGCTTAAGCAGCATTTTTTAAGGGCCTCCGATAGCCTCAGTCACTTAGCAAAACATAGCATATGTACCGTTTCAAATACAACTACCATTTCACGCTTAGTATTCTTTAAGCCCGTGGTATCGCTCCGGGCAATTTGTCCGTCAGCATTCTTCAGAATGACTCTCCCACGATCAAAAGGTTTGTGGAAGAAATGAAAGGGATAAGTAAGATACGGATTGAACTTATTCGTCGTGTTTGAACCTAACAAAGGTTCATTGTTGATCCATCAAGATGTTTGATACTAAATACTTTTTTAATTGTATAGCAGACAACGGAGGCTCTCTTCGATGGTATGAACAGCGATGCATAATTGCGTTTTGGTTGTGTTGCTGGTTTTTTACGCTGCTCGAGCGAAAACGGCCAACAAACATAGAACAAGGACTGTATCACGCGGGTATTCTGTACGTGTACCATGGCGTCGCTTCCAACGAGCGCCGGCTCACCGTCAACAAAACACATCGTACAAAAACGAAATTGTTTATCATAAAATAGGCAAGCGCGAGGGCGTTCACCTCCAGCAGTGCAGATGTAATCCGAAAGATAAAAAATCGACGAGATAGCTCCGGCGAGGTGCGGCAACGGCGACGCGGCCCGCGCCGTGACCGAACACGTGACAATATTATTTATAGCAGACAAGTGACGAGCACTGAATGAGCATTTCTTTTCCGTGACGAGGAAAGAGATGGGCGTGTGTGCGTGTCGCGGTGTCGATGTAGGCCACTGTCAAGGTCGAATGTTTAATATAAAGTCTGGCGTCGGGACATTAAAATGGTCGGTCCCTCCCCGAGCGCCCCCTCTTATCCCCGAGTCGGGCGGCGGTCGCAATCGTTGCACTCGTTATTTATTATCTGAAGGCATCCCCCGCCCGTTGAATGCCGCCGGTCTTGTGCTACATAGCTCCGCCGCTATGTGTAAAACTGCAGCGGGCAACAATAGAGGTAGGCAGTTAGGCAGGTAGGTGGCTTATCAAGAGTCGGCCGTATCGCCGCGCTAGGGACGAACAGCTGACGCGATAAAATTACAACGTCCCTGACCTATTCTGTAACTGTTATCAAAGGAGCGCGAGTACTTAATTACCACGGGGCATATCATTCGCAAGGAGGATAATTTACAATATAATCGCCCGATATATAATGTATTAAAAGAAACGAGCGTATATATTCAGTACATTTGATTATTGCAGAGTATATTAAAAATACTGGAAACTGGATTGATATCGCTCTATCCGATAAGATTATCGCGAGATGAATCCGTTAGGCGTTCATCAAATCTATCCATTAAGAGCCCCATGGTCGAACGGTCTTGTAAGCTAACGTGAAATCAGGGGTAACAGGTTCAAACTCCGGTTTTAATAACAATGTATAATTTAGAAGAGCTAGACAGTGAGAAGAAGTGCCTTCACACTGTCTTAACCGTAAAAGACATGCTGATGCAGTTATTGGGCCGGCTCGTCCAAAACGATACCAAGGGCTAATAGAACACCAGGATGAAACAATATTTGAATGACGGATTGTACCGCGGTTGTCCAAGGGCAGCGATGATCACAATCTATAGAGGACACATAATAAAAAGACTGAATTAATAGAGACTAAGTAATCCTGAACACAACAGGATAATGAGATATATTGTAATTATTCGTTACGTAACCGTGCATGACCTTGCGACCTTGAGTTACATAAACGGAGTCAAATCCGAGATTTTCGAATCGACGCAACGTAAAACGTGCTCCCGAGAAACTTAGAACTCTCACTTTCGCGAGAAAGCATCGGTACCTACTTACTACTTGCATCTTAACAAGTTCACGAGGCGTATTCAAACTAATACACAAATGAATTAGCATTGACATTCACCTACATACAACAGTGCGATAGATTGTGTTAATAATATGGCGTGCTTGTAAGGACTCCGTTTTTACCATTAGGCAAGCTACGGGCGCCGCAAACCATTTGGGGATGCCAAAATCTCAATATTATGTTATGGTATGGTCGACAAAATTTTAATAAAAATCAAAGATTAACATTTGTAATGTTTGTGTCTTGTGTATTCAACTCGGCACTACAGGTGTGTATATTTACCATAGACACAAATATAACATTAATTACCTGTAAACAATAAATTAACCAAAATAATAGAGTTAAAATAAAAAGAAAATCAATTAAAGAGAAAGTCTTTTCGCACCAAAACTGATGAATCAAGAATTAGAGCTGCGTGGCCGAGTGATTTAGTATGCTAACGTGAAGGTAGACCCGGATTCGAAAAAGATTAAATAAACAATTATAATTTATTCTTCGGTTTTTGGAAGTGCTTGACAGTGACAAGTCGAGCGTCTTTAGACTGTATTACCCATGGAATAGACATGCTGAAGCATATGCTGACGTTGATCTCAACATTGAGTGAGGATATCGGAGGCCCGTGAAATTATACCGCTCTAACCACCTTACCTTAAAGCCAGCAAAACAACCAACGCGCAGATTGTGGCACGATTTGTGATCTTTTAGCATAGAGGAGACCAGCCGATTCTGTTGCCCGCCATACAATAAAAACAAACAGTCTTACTATAGGCCATGTATCATATTATCTATTAGCAGTGCGGTTAAAAACGGTCCCGATTCGTATCTCGGATGAGAATAGACTGCAAAATGAAACTACGAAACATCAACAAGATAAGGTCACATAATAGTGAAACATCTTCAACGGGGATTCCCCCTTGGCCGTCCGCCAACAGGAAGGAGGTTATCTTATAAATTCAACGAATTAACATCTATCAAAACGAATTCAACGAGCTCAGCGAAGAAACGAGACGAACAGAAAATAGAATTTAACATCTTACACGATTTACACACATTCTCTATTACAATTTGTATGTGTGGATTACCAACATGAGTTGGTGATCAATTAAAAGATCGTGCTTTTGAATCAAGCTGATATAATACAACAAAAAACAATTTAAAAAACATGTTCCTCTTAAACGAATGGACCGATTAGAATGCGATTTGTGACATTTGCACGCTGGTCATATCGAGATGGATCTATCTAACCGTTTATAAAGTATTAAAGTAAGTTCCGTGATATATATTTTTATAATCGCCTCCATTATTGTCGTCTTCTGAAATGATTATACCAACAAAATGGTGCCATGCCGAGATAAAATGCCTTTGTCCGTCCGTATATGCCGTGCATGAAGAATTCACGTTTGTTCGGCTTGAAGTGAGGCTAGGTATGCTCTGCCGGCACGAACTAGCGAAGCCATAGTGCACGCAACTAACAGTCGGCAAATCCAATCCTATTATCCGAGCTGTATCGCTCATCGAATTTGGAAAGACGACACCCCTTTAAAGACACCCCCGCACTTTATGTACCGTTGAAGGTAAATTCAATATTAATAAGGTGCCAAGTGGCCGAGCGGTCTTGTGAACTACCGTGACATCACGGGTTCAATCCCCGGTGTGTATACAATTTAATATTAATGTTGTACATTTAATGGGTCCGACGAGTGTTAACAGTCTTATCTTTTGGAGATCCAAGCTAACACATTACGTGGTTCGATCATCCAGAATGATACTACGGCCTCACAGAATACCAGCGTGAAGTAGTAATTGTGAGCAGAGGCCCACTTTGTCCCCTTGAGCGACGTAATTAGCGTTTCCATTGAAAGCGAAATATATATTTGCATCTTTCTTATACATTAAATATCATCGGATATCAGCATCTCAACTATGCACATTTTCGAAGCGAAACATCACCCAAACCGCATTTTAACATGGCCGCTCAACTTTTTCGTATAGTCCTTGACAACTGGGTTGTTCTATGCGCTGTAACGAGGCGCGCCTCATCGCGATCTGATGACATCATGGTGCCAGCTTGAATCTAATACGAGTCACCAGTTCTAGCGCTCCATGCTGATATTGCTATGCGTAAAATATTGTTCGTACGTGGTCAAGATATAGACGCACAAGTAGGGCTGCTGATACTTATAACTTCTATATTGTACCGTGTAGAGTTCTTTACAAATTATTTTACGTAAGTAAACAGTACACACACACACACACACATACACTCAGTTCGAACATAGAAAAAGGCTTTTAGATAGCACAACATTTTAATTTGTTTTATTCTTAATGACTTTTGTACAATTTTTTTTCGTTAAAAACAAACGTCCACAGTTGGGTGGAGGGAGCCTGAACATTTCGTCATACAGGTTTCGAGTGTAGTACAGACTCCAACTTTCTCATTTTTAAATTTTACATTAGTTAAGAAATTGGTATTTCGTTTAATTTAACTCATCCTGAGTTGTACTTTTGTGTGAGAAAATAAATAATTGAACTATTATTATTAATACTTTTCAACTGTACAATATTCTACTAACAAAAATGCATTCATTTCAGACAATATACTTAACAATTTAACTTTACTAAGTAGTTTTAAATATATGAGTCGCAGGTACGTTACGCTATAACAACTGGTATTTTATGTCGCCGGTAATTCCACCTATTTATAAGCAATAAATTTTATATTTATGTACATAAAATTATATCTTCTATATACAACTTTAAAAATTTATACACCTAATTAGCGTTCAACTATTTGTGTTTCGAATACAGAAACATAGGTTTTTTTGCTTATTTGCTTTATCGTTGCGTTACTCAGTTTAGTAAATGGAAAGATTGTTACATCGCGGTATTTACGTGTATAAGTACCTACCACCGGGACACCAGTGCTGCAGAAACGTCTTGAAGGATTAATAATATGGATAGCGGCGGTGTTGCAAAAGAAACCGCGGCACATTTTTCGTTTCAATATTTTTGTTTTCAAAATTTGGAACTGCAGAACAAGACCGCAGATGGCGCATAGACCAAAGTTTATAATGAAGGATCGAAGACTACTGAGGAAGCGGAATACCACTGCAAACCAAGTCCGAGTGGGCTGCAGGCGGCGCTGTTAGTACCTACTGTTTTAATCCACCCAAAGCAAATTAGGAAGTGAAAAAGCTTAAGGTGCACACGATAAAAGGTACAAACGCTAATTTCATACGCAAGGACCTAATATATGCTTGATTGATGATCGTGACGCGGTACGCGGGACCATTGGGTCAATGTCGCCATCGCAATAACACATTACGACAATAATCGTTTCAGCTAATGCACAAATTGCCGTTGAACGCGGTTCGACGACCGTTTATCAATCTTTCGACGAAATCATTACAAATGTAAATTGTGTTGTGTTACGTCTTTATTTCGTTTCTTTTGACTAACAATTAACGCAGTGATAATTAATGCCAACGTTTTCCATACAAATGGCGAGCTTCGGTTGCTTTAGTGTTGGAGAAAATGTAGAAACAGTATTCTGTTATGCATTTTTGAAATGAAAATCAGGCAGCAAACGATCAATAGGCTCACCTAGTATAAGCGGTCCTCAGCCCTCGGTCCTTGCCGAGCCGAGGGATCGTTGCCGGTCTTTTAGAGATAGGTACGCTCTTGTTTAAGAGGTCCCCCAAGTTGTATTGGTTTGGAAATACCTCTACAGGCAGCAGAGTGGAAATGTGCGACACAAAACACTTATGTAGCACTAAGTATGTTTTCAAAATACTGGTAGTTGGACAAAATTCGTTAAAAAAAATTGAAAACAATTAAAATGATAAAAAAAATAATTAAAATGTAAAAAATTTATGCCACTAATGTTCCATCAAGCACAATGTTGCAACATAATGAGGTAACGGGCAGGTGCATCGCGTTTTCCTCGAAATAAAAGCGCAATACATTGTTTAGTTTATGAAAATTCATAAACGCGGGATGGGGTGGCACGACCACCCATACTTCGCCCCATACGACGGTGCTCTATTAAACCGACCCTTTTACGTCGGCACCAAGCGCATGAACATTAGAAATAAGAGGCCTTCTAAAACAATAACCATTCGGGGATACTTTTGGATGTCATAAACAGTACCATTTACACCTGACATTCTATTTTATTAAACTTCAACGCCGTTAATCTTTTGATATTAGTAGTTCACCGCCCATGGGCACCAATGGAGCGTTTGTGCTGAGTGCACTTATCTAATTTCTATTAGTAATTTATATGGACCCATATCTTAATATATATAAATCTCGTGTAACAATGTTTGTCCTCAATGGACTCTTAAACCGCTTAACAGATTTCGTTCAAATTTG
>DWCF01002855.1:0-22030 GCA_018230265.1 Delias oraia | reverse complement strand
TGACACCGGCAAAAGTTGTTTTGCCAAATATATAAACAATATTACTATTGCTATTAAAATAGGATCTAGTGATAGAACAGTTAGAATTTTAGGTTATAAGTGTTTTTAATGCCACATTTGGGAGGAGCAAATTTTATCATTAAAGGGTATGAAAAATAGTAGCTAATTCTCAGACCTACTGCACATAAAACTTCATTAAATTCGGTGTAGTATGGTAACTATAACTAACATTGTGAAACGAGAATTTTATATATTAGATAATTAAGTTTACATAGTACTATTAAGTACCATTATTTGCGAAAATAACATCGATGTCATAGTCTACTTGACATTTAACGTATATATAATGTTTTAGGAGGTGCTATACTTAGCCTTAATCGCTGGAAACTTCTTGAACGCGGGCGGTTACGCCGGTGGCGCTGCGGGTGTAAAATTGTCGTCGCTACAGAAGCTGTCTGACATACGTGCTAATAAGCCTGGCATGAATCTAATGCACTATGTTGCTATGGTAAGTCAAAATATGAAATCCTACATCTTCTTAAAGATCCTATCTGTACAGGCAATGTTTTAAATAATTCTTAATAACCTAAACTTCTTAATAACTTCAAAGCCATGCTGAAGCACTATTTGGGCAGGGTCGGCCGAAGCGATACCACGGGCTCACAGAATACTCAGCGTGAAACGGTATTTGTACTGTGTTACGCTTAGAAAGTAGGTATTGATAGACGTAAAGCCGGCAACACAACAAATACGTGGACTTTGCCGGGGTTACCATATAGGACACCCACCTGCTCCGTTGTCCGCTAAAACATAAAAAAATCTCAACTTAAATTGTGTTATATTTTCATCTCTAATGGATACAGAAATAGCAATTTAAAAAGTATAATTATAAACGCGAAAGTTTGTGTGGAGTTTCATGCAAAATCCACTGAACGAATAGCAATGAAACATTAATATAATGTATACCTTAGAATAACACACAGGCTATATAGCCTATGTTTTATTATTATATAATGATATTGTATAAATTGGCCTTAAATATATATTAAAAATAAATGAAAGTTATACAACGATGTCTGCTGGGTCCAATTAAATACATAATATTTACAAATCTTAAATGCGTCAATCGATCACAAATTTATGATTGTAGCAAGCAGAACGTAAGAACAAAGAGCTAGTGCACTTTGCTGATGACATCAGGGTGCTGGAAGAAGCTGCGAAGGCTAGTGTGGAGCAGTTGCACAATGAGATCAATACGTTAGCTAGCCGAGTGAGTGCGTTGAAGAAGGATATAAATACCACTTCCCAGCAGGATATTAAGGAGCAGACGGGTGACTTTTTACAGGTACTTCTGGTCCTTCGAAACGGATATGTTTAATGATATGTTATGTCTAGATAAACTAATGTCAAATCAAAATAAGGATATACATATATATTAATTGGAGTTAAATATTTCTAGACATGTTTATGTTTTAGGTAGCGGAAAGAGAAATATCGGCCTTAAACAAAGATATGGAGGAAGTCGAGAGTATCAGGAAACAACTGGCAGAGTTTTTCTGTGAAGATCCCGTCTCCTTTAAATTGGAGGAATGTTTCAAGGTAACATTGCGTTGTGTTATATATTATATATGTATAATATACAACACAAAGTTTATTTAAGTTAGCCATTTTAAAAGCTATAAATTAGAACCTCGGGTTCTTTGTAGCGTTTTATTCGGACAATTTAAGATAAACAACGATGACTCACTATTTTCTTATTTCAAACAGACTAAAGTATTTATATAATTATTGGTTATATAATATAATTTGTTTGTATTTTTTGATTTGGATCTCTATCTGCATATTTGGAGGAATAAGTCTAGCGAACAATAATTTACATAACACGTCAAATGTATTACTAGTTAAGCATAAAACCTTAATATTTCTAAACTTCTGCAGTATAATAAGTTGAAATGTAGTTTTTTTGAAAGCATTTTTTTATATGAAAATGGAGGCACATGAGCAGAATTATCACCGTAAGCGTTCTTTAGCCCATGGACATCCCCAGCACATGCTGGGCCGTGGGTGAGTTGCCGATGAGAAATGATCAAAATTACCCGTTTGAGAGCTTTGCTGAAGCATTTGCGGACGCACTAAATTATGCACGCGGCGGTGTTCTATTACCATATAAGAGACCCACCCATTATTTGCAGACATTCTCGTCATTCTGCGCCAAATTTCGTTCGGCTGTACAAGACAACGAGCGCCGTCGTGCGAACGAGGAACAAGCCGCGCAGCGAAGAAAGGCCCGCGACGCTGCTGCCGCGGCTAGGACTAAAACAGGTAACGCTTCTTTTATTGCATAATCTATCGGGCCGTCCATTAATCACATATTTGGCACTTCCCTTCACTTGGGTGATATGTAGTGAGATTTAAGACTGCCCTCTCCTCACCCAACATCACGTGTATTCTTAGTATCTACAGTGAATCTTAAAGTTTTCCGAATATTATCTTTAAATACAGGTATAAGTAAATAAGTATAATCTTATTTTCCGTTTAGAAGTCGCGCGAATTAAAATCACGAAGTTTTGTCAAGTAATATAGAATACCTATATAAAACCAGCATAACCATACAATGGATATTTCAATTGCAGGTGGCAGTATGTGTAGCACGCCTGTATCGGAGTGCGAGTCACTCATGGAGTCGCTACTGCTTGACATAAGGAATGGACTTGGACGGAGATCACTGAGAAAGCAGTCAAGAGATCCTTCGCCTTCTCCAGGTATTTTTTATGGCATAGCGGACAACGGAGCAGGGTCGTCTCCTATGTGGTAGGAAATCATTGCCTGTGGACAACCGCGTCACAGTCCGCGCATTGGTTGTGTTGCCGGTCCTTTTACGCCACTTAAACGACATTTTTAAGGGTCTCTGATATCCTTACTCACTCAGCGAAACACGCTAGAACCTCCGTCCAACTATTATTTTAGTCTGAATTTTCTGGGAGCTCATGGTATCACTTCGGACGAGCCGGCCCAATTCGTGCGTCCGCATATGCTTTAATAGGATTTTACAATCATTTTTGAACGCCATTGACTACTAGTGGTTCCAAGGCTACCTAGGCCCTCTAAGAACCGGCTAAACAAACTCAGCGGCATTGTTTAGGCTATTTAATTTATTTTTATAGATTACCTGCCAATGCCTATCCCAAGGCGTAGCGTCATAATTAGTCTTATTTTCTATAATACCCTTTGCGACACAAGTGTTAACAATTGTTGTCTTAACATTTTGCTTAAAATTATTTACTGAAAATTTTTGAACGCTTTCTGGGATCGTATTAGAGAAGCATATGCGTTGGCCCATTTGAGAATTACTAATTGAAACATATATATATATCAAAATAATATAAACATATTATAGTTGAATTTCGATAACTCGAATGTCAAGGGAAATTCTAAATAATTTACAAGATTTTCGAGATAGATAGGATTTATTTGCAAAAACTTTGACTTAAAAAGGTGCGGTTTATAAGAATAATTCAAGAGTATCATAATAATTAAAGAGTTATAAGAATCATCAAATAATTATGTGATGTATTCTGTTCCAGACGTGACTCCAACGGGTAGCTTGCGCAGACGCAGCCGCGCGAGTCCTGGTGAAGATGAGGAAGGGCTCTTGGAATTCTTAAGACACGCCTCGCCCGCCGCACCTGATTTGCGTGAGCGAAGCGCTTGGGGCAGTCTTGGTAAGTTTCATTTACATCCAACTTTGAACTGCGATGATTATCATCATCAAAGCATTAGCGACCTTTCCACAAAAAATTAAACATCTATTTAAAAAAAGATTATCAAAAAACCTGTGTTTTACGAATGCCTACGAACAATATTTAAGCATTGTCTAAATTTAGGGACGAGTGGATCCTAATTTATAAAGTATCTAACCGTCTTTAATCAAATATAATATATTTATATATGGGTATATATTTGAGATATATATATTGATTTTTATTGTAAAAACGTTCAGAATATGTCGAACATTTGACATCTTTGAATATGTCATTTGATATATGCAGAAAATAAAAGAGCTACTTTATGATAGATCGTTCATGGTCTCGTCGTGGTCCCGTTCGTGCAAAGCTGGAAATCCCTGAGCGAGAAAGAGAGAGAGAACGTCCCGCCTCCCCACGCGCACCCGCCTCACCTGCTTCGCCAGCGCCACAAGATAACACCGCTTCTAAGCCTAAGTAAGTTATTTGTTTACTCTATATATTTTAAGAAATTTAATTAATCTAAACATTTTAGTGCGTATTTTATAAAATTTTTTTAGTATAGCGGACAACGGAGCAGGTGGGTCTCCTATATGGTAAGAGAACACCGCCGCCCATCACCAACCGCGCCACATTCCGTGCATTGGTTGTATTGATGGTTTTTTATGCCACTGAAGCGGCTTTTTTTAAGGCCCTTCATATCCTCAATCAAATGTACACAGTACAAGTACCGTTTCACGCTGAGTATTGTGTGAGCTCGTGGTATCACTTCGGACGAGCCGGCCCAATTAGTGCGTCACCATATGGTACAACAATATTAAGACACTCGCTCGACCACTGTCAAGCCCATCCAGAGACCGAATAAATTAATTTATATTTGTCCGGACCGGGATTCGAACCCGATACCTCTCGTTTCATGGTACACTTTTAAAATCATTAAGCTACGAGGCTCTTAATATTTTTTATACTCACTGATGGCAAAAAGTTCTGATCATGATACGTATAATTAAAAATAACTTCTTATCACTCACTCACTCTTATTGAATGAAGTACCCGTAATAATACTATTTATTTCAGGGAATGGCGTCAAAAGATCGAGTCGTGGTTGCGTGCCAATAGCCAGGAAGAAAAACGGGATGCCGAACTGCGCGAGCGCACCAGACGCCTGCACAACAGACGCTCCTTGGAAAACGAGTCCGGTAATGCTTTAATAAAACTTAAACAACATTAGAATTTAATGTTTAGCCGATTTGGTGCCACGATATCATACATGCTTAAGTGTACAAATATATTTTTTTTTGAATTTTTTAATGAAATATAAAATTTTACTGCGAGCCACGAACCTCGGCTTGGGCCGTTGCGAATTCTTAGGCCGCCTGAACAGCCGGTAAGAAGCTCACCGGAGTGAGTCCGGCGACATAACTATATCCGCGCTCCGAGCCTGGCGGAGACGGTTGTTATTGCGGTCCCAACACAGAACCCTGTCATCTACGTTTATGCTATTTTCCTCCCGGGAAGCTATCAGCTTATTGTAACCTATTGTTATTGTATCATCTGGATAGCTACAAATGAAATTCATTACACCTTTTTTTAGTTGAGGTTTAAATTAAAATACGGAAAATTCCACCTACATACCTTTGTACTTAAAATTAAATTTTATAACTAAAGTCATGAGATATTTTTGATTACAGAGAGCGATCGCAGTACCGCCTTAGATACCTTACCTGAGAGTCGAGGTGATTGGCGACCAGCCGTGTTGCGGGATACAGATGTTGTAAGGACTATAGAAGCTGTTGAAGGTAGTTTACCTTTGCTGTTCTTTATAAGATCTTTTGCAGATTATTGCGTCAGTTGTTGTCCTTGTAGTGGCAGTGTAGACAGATTAAGAGGCATTCCTAATAGTCTGTTTTGTTTAATATTTACATAGAATTGAGAAAATTTTTATCTATTATGCTAAACTAGAGAATTACAGCCCTCCTCTAAAATATTAATATGAGTAAAAGTTTTCAATAGTACGACAATTCCAAACTTATTATGAATTATTTTTTCAGACGTACAACCTCCAGCGAAAGATAGTAGAGTTCCATGGAGAAAGACTGAGGAAAACGAAGAAATGAGAAGGCTCAGAAAACAACGATCGAGACAACAGATTGAGTGTTCACAATCTCTTGTAGCCATCACCGAAGAAGAAAAACGTAAATTACCGGACATAACTGTCACGGACGCTAAAATTGAGGAAAAAGATCGCGTAGCTATCGACTCGGATAATATTGAAACTCCACCCGCACAAAGGAAACTCTTCAAGCCACCGCCTGATAAAGAACCATGTAGACGTCTACAACCATCACTCAATGAAAAAGCATCAACCGAAATGAAAGATCTTTGCCAGGAGATATTGGGAGACGGGCAATTTGATAGGTTTTCTGCAGCAAGAAGAACGAGAAGATATAAGAAAAGCATAGAATCTGCATCACCTGAGGAGGAAAAGAAAGAAGTACCTGAGCTGGTTGCAGAAACTCAAGTCTTACGACCGTCTAAACTAGAAGTCCAAGCTTCATATCCTGTTGAAAGCCCTAAGGAAATTGCAAAGCCTGTTGAAATCGTAAAAGATGAAAAAGAAAGCAGATTAAAAAGATGGCAAGATAGACTAAAAAACCAAAGCACAGATAAAACTACGACCAAAGAGAAAGTGCCGTATTCCAGAATGAGGCGACAGACTTCTATTAATCAAGAGGACGTCCAGAAAGCGATACGAGAATTAAAATCTCCTACAGAGTTACCCACTGGTGTCTGGTCTAGAAATGCATATAGGCGATCCATGAACGCTAAGGTGGACGCTGTGACTAAGAAAGAAACAGAAAGAACGACTTCGCCACGAATACCAAAAGTTAAAAGTGAGCACGAACTAAACGATGAAGGATTTGAAGAAACGCAGAGCCTCAATTCTGAAAGCGCCTCGCAAGGAGCATCCTCTGGCTGCAACATTGAATGCGACTCACCGATTCCCAAGAAGTCCCCAGATATTCCAAAGAAAACTCCTGCCAAAGATCTTAAAATTCCTCCTAGAACACCTTTGAACCGAACTTTCTCAAATCGAGCGAGTTCTTTGCGAGTGGAGCGGTCCACGTCTAGGGCTTCACTGAGAAGTTCTAGGAGTTCTTTAAACAGCTCAGTTTCAATAGCGACCGTAAAGAGGGCTCCTGTTGCACCCAAACCAGTTCCAAAACCAATTCCAAAGCCAATATCAAGGATGCCAGCATCAAGATCATCATCGAGTGGCAGTTCTATAGCTTCCAAGCCTCCGGTAAAGACCCCGAATCGGACATCGAATTTTATGAGACCGACACAAGCCTCCAAAGGACGGGGTTCCCTTCAACCGACCGTCGTGAAAAACAAATAACGCGTGCGATTGATGTAATGATGTTACACAAATGTTTTTTTAAGTTCCCGGTGAACGGATAAAAAATATGTTAAGTTGGACATCGAAATCTTCGCGGCCATTCAAGGCATTATTAGTATTCATTAAGATGTTAACCATAATTATTGGAAGCTTCAGATATATTTTACGGTGCTTGAATCTCAATAACAAATCTGAAGGTTTCAATGACTGATAATATAGGTAACGTTAGATCTGTTTAAATAACGATTAATTTATTATCGAGGCCCGTACGTGTTTACATTTATATATCTTATACTTTTAAGTTTAAAGTCCAAAAATGAACAATTATTATTTTATTGAATTTTTGTGCCACGATATAAGTACGGGTATTATAAGCATAGACCAGTTAATGCACCAGTGACGTTATTTATCCAAAATATAATTTTGGGTCAGACATATTATATAATATATACTTAAAGTATTAAAAAATACTTGTATAATAAATTTAAGGTGCCTTCACATTTATAATTGTCATCTGTCCGTCCAAACAACGAATAATTTGACCAGAATGTTTCACACAGCTTCATGATCTGATAAATTTTAAACATAATAGTATTAATTAGAGTACACGTTACAGCGTCACAACAAAGTTTGTCTGCGTAGATATTATTTTGAAATTTCAAATTAGGTAATAAAAATTTAAATTTCCCGCCGGAATTTAATTTAAAAAAATAACATCTCGCAGCCTAACAACATAGAAAGGTTCTAATAAATAAAAAAGTTATTTTAAGATTAACAATGTTTTATTGTATGGGTTTATATTTACTAAACTATACAATAAATTTATATACCACGGCAGATATTTTATTTTACGCCTACTGTAAGGTTTAAACAGTACTTCGTTTATATTCATTATTATAAAACAAAGGTGCAACATGAATTGGTTCATATTAATCCCTGGTCTACCAATTCTATAACTAAGTCCGTCATTTTCTTTCGACAAACTTCGTTAGAAGTTTGCACCGGCCTCACGCTATCCTGAGATTGACAAGCTTCACTTTCCTGAAGAAATACAGGTTACAAATTATCCACAAATTTTTCGTTGCATTATATTTCATCATCATCATCATGATTTTTATATAAAAGTAATTTAAGGCGGCTCTGTAAGGGCTGGGGGTGTCCATGAGCGGAGGACCTCTTGTCCAAGATGAGCCTCCTGCTTGTTTGCCACAGGTAATGTAACAAACTGTTAAGGGCCGATGGCAATTAACCAACGCATGTATTTGTTAAAATGACACGAGAAAGTAATCTGTGAATAACTAATATTTATCATAAATTAAAAATTTTACTGTATGTAATACCTTTGTTTGATAAACATTAGGTGCTTCATTACTGTCGCATGTCATTATTGGGTACATATCCAGGGCAGTTCCAAGACCGAAGCGACTACTCATTCGAAACTCTTCTTGGAGCCTATGAACAAATCAAATTGTTATTAGTTACATTTTTGTTCATATCCCAAAGAAATATGAATTCTTTTCGACGATTTAGGTAAGTTTCGATTCATCGCTTTCACCTAGATGTTTGTCGTTCCACAACTGAGCGTTTTTTAATACTTTGTGCCACGCACCACGTTTCTGTGGAATATATGTGTCAATACGACTTGTGGACCTTCAAGAAAAGAGCGTACAATTTCCTTAAAGGCCGGCAACACACCCGCGGCTCTGCAAGGGCTGGGGGTGTCCACGGGCACGGGACCGCTTACCCTAGGTAAGCCTCATGTTGGTTTGCCACCAATGGTAAAAAAAAAAATTCTTACATTATTGCAAGTGTATCTCTATCAAAGGCAGTTGCACCACTCATTGCGACTACACGTTCATACAGTTCGTCCGTGTAGTACTCCAGCAATGACGTCAGATGGTCAGATCGCTGTTGGCGATTGAGGCACAAATAAATCACGTAACAGAGGTCCAAAGCTGGAGATGCGTAACGGACCATTTGAAAATCCACAATGTACATCTGCAAAGAAATTACGGTTTTGCAGTCGTAGTTCACAAAAGTCTCCCGATGAGCCACCGCTTGCACCTTTATCATATGAGAAATTGTTTTACAGTTTTCGCTTACTTCAGTTATATCCCCGTCATTGTACCGGAACAACATGTTGTTGGTCCAACAATCGCCATGACTTATCACCGCCAAAGGTTCCTTCGGGGCAACCATATCCACCATCGTTTGAAAAAATGTCTCCTCGTTACAAAAATCTTTGAGCTTATCCAAATATTTGTTTTTTTCCGGAGAGTCCGTTAATTCCTGCTCAACCATAAGTATTGCATTTTTCGTAGCTTCGGTATAGTAACTTTTATAATATTCTTCATTTTCCGCTACGAAGAACACTGCAAACAGTTCAAAAATATAGAGTAAAACAATGACATATCAAAGGATTCATATTTCATAATTACCTTCAGTGATACCATTCTGTATATTGAGCAAATCGTAAAATGCCTCCGGGTCAAAGCATTTCATGCCCAATGACAGAGAATGAAATTGTGCTAAATTCTTTAGAACACAATAACACTGCTCAACTGTTAACCCCTGTTGTCGATCCGGCATGACGAATCCTAGTTCTTTCAAATCTTTTAAAATAACTAAATCATTTTGTGCCAGGTAACACCTGGGAATACCTTTGAAAGGATGAGGTAGATTCCACTGATCTTGAAAAGATGATAAAGCCGGCCAGATTTTTGTATAAAAAGCAATCTCATTGCAAAATAATTCATCGCTTTTAAATGTGTTTCGATGTAACATGCTTTCGGGAAGACACTTATATATGATCGATCCCGACCAAGATTCTGTTTTATCTAAGTTTTTTTTAAATCCTTTAAGAGTTATACGGTACACCATTGATGTGTAGTTATCTCCGCGATTGGATCCTGGAGAACCCTAAAAAATTAACAAAATAAATGAACAATGGACCTATCCTAATGAACATTAATTTAAATAAATTGATCGCGTATTTTTTACGCCGAGATAAGGGGGAAACACTTGCCTCAAAATCTACAATAGTGACATCCGGATAATCGTTTTTTAATAAATCTTGTAGAAACTCTAACGTAATAGTCGTCATTTCTCAACCGTATCACTCGATTTTTGCCAACAAACTAAACCCGAGAGAACCAAAACAAGAGTAATACTTTTATCGAAGTAATCACCAGCTCGTTATGCTATGGGATGAATGGGGAGACGATCATTTTAATATTTAGCAAACATGCCTAGCACCATATGTCCTTGATAACAGACGAATTCACTTGAAATCAAAGTGGAACGTAAATGAATTTAATCGGAAATACGATTAACCATAAGTATTATATTCATACTACGGTTTCGTTTAGATGACACGAATCAAGAACGAGCTTGTTTCATACAAATGTGAAATAGCAGTTTCATATGTGCCTTAGGCAATACGCTAATGGAAGAAGAAGAAGAAAGAGTTTACTATTGTTAAGAAACGCGACAGTTCGAGATTACAACTGTTTATAATTACCTGACTCTAAAACTCTGCTACATAATATCCCATACGTATACCTACTTTTGGTTTTAATAAGGAAGGGCATGGTTAAGATATATGAAAAAACGTACCTACATATGCATGTAAAAAGTTTCTGTATTAAAAATATATTATTATGGTCACTCTATTCTTGGGGGAATCTATATTGAATTGCAACACTGATTAGGTACAAAGGGGTCGGTATATTGAATAATAAGCTTGACGTTCATGCAACTGTTTAAAAAAATATGTCTTCCTTCTTAGGTAATTTTATATATTTAAATTTACAAAAGAGGTAACCATTAGCTAATTAGTGCACCTTTGCTGCAAAAAAATTGTTATAACTGATTGTTATAAAAACTCAGGTATTAAGTACTAACCTAACCTAAATCAAATAACCGATATTTTGGGACTCAGAAGGAATAATTATTATTGATTAATGTCTGTTGAGAAAGCATTAAAAGTTCATTGTAATTTTGAATATGCGCGCCATCTAGGGTTGCAGGTGAAATCTGATTTGGTTTATTTTTTATATTTATTTAATTTGTGGCAAACGAGAATGAGGATCACCTAGAGCAAGCGATTTACCGCTCATGGACACCCCCCGCCTTTGCAGAGCCGCGGGTGCGTTGCCGGCCTTTAAGAATCGTATAAAAAAACATGCGTTTACTCCTTTTCAAGAAGACTTATAGATTACACTCTTTGATATAGAATGTCATTGTTCCTATTATATTAGTCGGCTTAAAATCAAATCATAAGTAAAGCTGTCTACATTTATATAAACTAATTGAAAAACTATTTGGAATTCTCATTTAACACAACAATTTCGTGCAGTCATCATCAGCCCATCTAAATCCACTGCTGGACATAGGCCTCCCCCAGCAATGATTCATCACTGCATTTCCTGCAGTGATGAATCATTATTACATACCAATATTATTTAGTTTTTATTCCCAAGTTAAGAAATGCCGTCAATGAAATAAGGAGGGGTGACTTCGAAAGGACGTACTGGTTCATCACAACAACGCACCTGGGGACAGTTAGGCAGTTGCTATGGCTGCCATTCAGCAAACTGGCTTCAAATTGGTTGACCGGTTCCATTTTACCACCAGATGCCTAGTAATTTTTACCTGTTCCCCAAATTGAATAAAAGACAGTTCGTAACTATCCATATGCGTGTCATGTCTTATAATGTGCAAAAAGCTTAATTAAAGACAATTCATACTTAAATAACAGAGTAAAATATTTTTATAGGATCTGCCAAATATAGTAATAACAAAATTTGTTATAATCTGTGTAGTTGTGATTTTGTAACAGCTGGCTTATTACGAATGTTTGTACTTTGAATTTCTGTAACAAATAAATCATAGTTATTTGTATTGTGGAAGAAATAGTTAATTTTTTAAACTTTTCAGAACAATATAATTTAGAAGATCAAAATGCCTGCGGATCAAATACAATATTCCGAGAGATATTCTGATGACGTTTATGAATATAGGTAAACGTATTGAAATTTAAAATATTTTGTATTAAAATCTTTACTATAATTCAAAATGTTCATCATGTTTTGTTCTACTTTCGAAATTGGAAATTAAACTTAAGTGTATATTATATTCATAAAAATATGCCTCCTCAAACAAACCTTATTGAGTATGCTACAAATATTTTCAGACATGTAATTTTACCTCAAGATATAGCACGCCTGGTTCCCAAATCTCATTTAATGACAGAGACGGAATGGAGGAATCTTGGAGTACAGCAGAGTCCTGGCTGGCTTCATTTTATGGTACATAGCCCTGAACCACATGTGTTATTGTTTAGGCGACCAAAACCCGATATGCCTCTAAATTTAGAATGTCCTGCAAAATCAACTGTGACGGTGTAATGGCATATAACTTAATAAATTATGCCAATAATTTGTTAAAATATTATCGCTTATATCACAATTTAATCTATGTTACCTTATAAATGCTAAGACATTAAATGAAAAGTTTAATATTTAAAATAGGAAAATTAATTAATTATTTCGTAACAATATTCCTTTCACATCGAAAATAAACAAGATATGTATAAAAGTAGTAAGAATGCTATTAAAATGTAATTTTTTTCGTTTAGTATTAATTTTTTATGTATGTTAAACCAGGTATCTAATGTATCTACATCGAATACTAAACAGTATTTACAAATTAATTCATATATCTTATTTCTAAAAACATCTGTTTCTAAAGAACTTAGAACCTTATTTAACATACATTTCTGTTAAGGCTAACTTTAGTAAGAATCACTTGGAAAGTTTCATAATATTATATATTTTACATTTAAATCAAGTGTTTTTCTGTTCAATCATGGACATTTCCTTTAAATTCTTTTGTATGTCACATACTTGATCAGCCAATTTCCTATAGCTGGTTAGGTTAATGTCTTGTAAGAGTAATTTTAAATATATCTGTTTTTTTCAATTATGTATTACTTCACTTTAAAATATGTCATATACCTGTGGAAGTATTTTCAAAAAGGGGTTCTCATGTTATGAATAGTCTTTGAAATGAGTCTTGTCATTAAAATTTATCAATTTTAATACCATTTAACAATCCATCCCGCTTGGCTTGATGCGAGTAGGCGGTATCTCCTTATATAAGAGAAAGGCAACGCAGGCTCCTAACCCAATAAGACAAAGGCACCGGATCCGGATGATCCAATCGCACAAGCTAAATATAAGCTGATAGCCTCCGTAGAAAAAAATAGGATGAGCCGTGGGAGAGCCAGTACTGTGTTTCGCAGAGTGAGTGAGGATATCGGAGGCCCAAGTAAGCGGTGTAAAAAAGTCGAAAACACTAACAATGAGCGGACTGTGGCGCGGTTGTACATGGGCAGCGGTGTTCTGTTACCATATAGGAGAGAACCACCTGCTCCGTTGTCCGTTAGAGAATAAAAATATAAAATACGGTTCTGTGTGGTCAACGGAGATCAGGTCCGATATATGTCGCAAAGCCCACTCCAGTGAGGTTCCGACAGACCGCTCAGACGGCCAAGTTCGCGCGACGTCCCAAGCCGGGAATCGTGTCTCGCAGGAAACTCGTTTACGCTTGTCGCGGCACAATACATTCAGCCCCAAAGCCGCGAGAAGCTGTAAAGCCCTTATTATTTAACAGTGTTAGTCATTTCAAAAAAATAAAATCACATGCTCACTCTAGCTCAAGCATTGTGACGTTGTGATCATACATAGGGACTTTAAATGTTAAAGCATCAGTGTTTCCGGTAAAATATATAGGCTGATAATAATACAATTTTGTGAATGATTATAAGATATTTAAAATATTAATACACACTACTATACAATAGTACACAAATAATTACAAAAATGTTTTGAAATAAAAATATGTTGGATTATTTAATTAAAAATCTAATTATTTAGTATGAAACAATCTTCATTCCTTAGTATGTGTTTACAATTTGAAGGTAAGTTCAAAAAGAAAAAAAATACCACTATGCTGAATGTTTATTTGGATTTAATATCTAAAACATTATAAACGCAGTAAAATATACAAATAAATGCGTAAGTTACATTATAGAATTGCCGAAGTATTAAACATATTTTATAACGCAAGGGAAATCTAATAATCCTATGTTAAACGAATATAATAAAATTATTAACAATATATTATTAGTTAAAATATTTTTCGTTTTAAAACAACAGTTGTGCTTTTTGTTTTCTTAAAATCTATATTAGCCAAAAAATTAATAAACATTCGTAAATGGAACGGAAATTTCATAGTTTCCATTTAAAACAATTATCTGCCAAATGCCATTGCGTTTAATTACATAAAAACGTATTTTACTAAATACCCATTGATATAAAGGTATAGTAATAAAATTTAACAAAGCTATTGGTACCAAAATAAATAAAAAATATTTTAAATATTATTATATCTTTATCCAGCTGGTAATTAAAAGGGCTAGAGTGTGAATCCACTTAAGAATGCCGTCTAAATAATAAAAAACAAATGATATGGTTATAACGGAAGTCCTTATTGTAAATTAGTTTTAACAGTCACTTAACATTCGTATAAAAGTCATCTCTCCAATATAATCTTATCTAAAAAGGTAGGCGTCAT
The DNA here is from genome assembly GCA_018230265.1 of Delias oraia. Classification (NCBI taxonomy): domain Eukaryota; kingdom Metazoa; phylum Arthropoda; class Insecta; order Lepidoptera; family Pieridae; genus Delias; species Delias oraia. The sequence goes on along the minus strand of DWCF01002855.1, from coordinate 7,249 downwards.
CTTAAATATAGACACGTTATAAAATGTCAGTGGCCACATTCAGTAACACTAGGAAGTATGAAGGAAGATCGTGCCTTTGTTATAGTGAAGTATTTGAATACACGGTACCTTTGTCGCTACGAAGAGTTACTATGTCAGACCGCGATAGGCGAAAGAAATCCTCTAATTTATAGAAGCTGGATTATTAATATTTCATCATCTAACGATACATATTTTTCGATAACTCGATATTATGATAACATACAATATGCGCATAAACAACATGCTCCATATTCATTTGGCTACCTCTAAAACTACTGCAAAAACTTTTAACGAATTCATTACCTACAGCCACGCGTTCGCTGGCATAATATTGTACGTTGAAACTGTTCTTTACTAACTTTAACAATACACTTTCCACTAAAACGTAGGCCCTCTCGAGTGGCAAAGTCACCTTCACCGGGTTGCGGTTAAAACATCTCAAAACTGGTTAAAGCTAACATTGTGATTACATTAAAGCTCAGCTCATGTCAGCGACGTCAAACTTCGCGCCAAAGTTGATGACATTTTTAAAGGTGTGACGTGCCGTTTCACGCGATATCTTATAAACGCGTCATATACAGCAAAATGATATGGCAATTTACAAGACTTGATATGATTATACAATGGAGATTGTACTAATAGATATGTACTTAAAGGATAAATATATTTTTTACCAAGTGAAAAATTTGGTACAATTTTAAAAGTAGGTATAAATGCTCATTACAAATGTCTTTTTCGTTGAACAATCACTCTGACACCACGACCGGCAGCAACGAGGAGTAATTTGGAGAACCGAAAGGAAAATGCAAAGTAACAGGACTCAATCACGATACGTACTGCAACAAAGGGATGCCCTTATTTATACAATAAGCGTTGCATACGACTATCGTCTGCGAACTCTAGCTACCAGCAAATAATCAGTACATCTGATTACTTCGTGGCCGTCTCGCGAGGGCTGCGCCCACGCCGATAAAGCTAGAGGCTTTACTGACAACTCGCTTAGTGATTTGTCTCTTTTTAATTTGTATTAAAACCGAGAGAGACAACATTCAATACAATCACCAGTAAAGCTGAGTTAAAGCTCGATTCGTTAGTGAAATGATAAAACTCTTGTATATAATAAGGTGTAAAGGTTTAGCTTGTGCAGGTTAGTGATGAGTCGAAAATTAGTAGGAACTGAGTGAGACAAAGTTAGCTCTACTTTCTTTGGTCCAAGAATCGGCAGTGCTGCCAGAGCGATCGGGTACACGCCACGGCGTATTTTGGTGCTAAACTATTCATTTTCTTCCGGTTTCCCGTTGGTGTATTGGGGAGGCGCGTGGGGGTTCTGGTTCTGTTGATCATCCGTCATCACCGACACTAGCTCTTCGACAGCTTTGCCGAGGTCATCTGAAATATTTATTATCAAAGTTTTATTTTTTTATGTTATAGCGGACAACGTAGCAGGTGGGTCTCCTATATGGTAAGAGAACACCCCCGCCTATGAAGGACTGCGCCCTAGTCAGCGTATTGGTGACGTTGCCGACTTTTTACGCCGCTTAGACAGCATTTTTTAAGGGCCTCCGATATCCTCCCTCAGCGAAAAATAGTAGAATTACCGTTTCAAATACAACTACCATTTCACGCTGCGTATTCAGTGATCACGTGGTATGACTTCGGACGAGCCGGCCTCATTTGTGCGTCAGCATTGCTCTCCCATGGATGAATATTTTTCATTGATGTCTTTTCTTGATAATTTTAAAACAATATTTTTCCAACGACTTACTAATATTAATTACCTCAAGGGATGCGTCCTTCATTGCAGCAGAAACATAATTTTTATTATTATATGATATAACAACAATGAAAAACGTTAAGGCGTGCTATTCATGCAAATAAAAAAAAAACACTAATCAAATCAAACATTACCCTACAAAAACCGACGGTGTTATGATAAACTAAGAAATACTAGAAAGCAAAAAGAAAACCTCTTACAACAACTATCAATTTACTCGGCATGTTTTATAATGGAATTATGTCTATATTATACATATGTCATAATACATTGATGTTATAATGAATATATCCGTATTTCAATATCAAGGAAGCCGTAAGAATTATTCGTAATTTTCTATCCAATTCCTAGCGCGTTTTAACAACAATTAGCGATGTTCTACTAGGTAAGACATTTTTTCATATGCAATATTTAAAATGTTTTATTTTATGAGGTGAAATATGCCGAGCAAATGATCTAAGTCCCCAACCTGCGCAATGCATGAGCGTGTGGAGCGCGTGTGGCGGCGGCGGAGGTCGGTCACCCGAATCGCGCTCGCCCACAGACACGCCACCGTCTTACATAACAACCATACCATTAGTATCCACTTCTACAGCTCTATGGTCATACTTATAAAGAATCATTGTCACAGATTATTACAGAACGCACTTACTGCCATAGTGTAATTTCAAAGAGTTGCTTGTGCAGTGGGATTACAAGTAAGGCGCCACAATATTTTACTAACCACGACTTACGGAGTTTCGTTTTTGAAATTCAAGATACTGAGAATAAATATTCTTATCAACGAATCGTAAGGAAATAAAATTTTGTTAATGAAACTTCGAACATATAAATATCGAATCGGTTGGATTTTAATAGATATTACTGTCTCTATACTCACTAGTATGTGCGTCGTGGTATAAACCGTTGTGCATTTTGGCGGGCGAGTCCGTGGCAAGCTGAGATGCAGTCACTGAGCGAGTCTGCAATGTGCCCGTGCGACCAGCCGGAGAGCCAGATGGCTGTAATAATGTCAATGCCATTAGAATTCAGACAACTGATATCACATTGAGTTTGAAGTATATTCACAAATATATTGTCTAATATTATAATGTAGATAATATATAGGAATAAAGAATAAAGTACAAAAAGCCTACTATAAAATAAATAAGGCATTATCATCGTTTTAACAATGACATCTCACTGTCATTGTTATTAATATTAAATACTTAGAAAGTTGTGTCTTAGTCTAGATCTTGATAAATAGGGTTATAGAATTTAAAAAGTACAAAAAGTCTATATATAAAGAATTAACATAGCCTTAACAGTGACATCTCAATGTCATTTTACTAAAATCTTAATATACAATACTTAGAAAATTGTCTATATAGGATTAACGTAAAAATATAAAATAAATAAGGCATTAGCCTCGCCTCAATAATGTCAATGTTACCAATATTTAAAAATAAGGATACTAGTAACTTAGCGTTGTGTTTGTCATACCTCATCCAGCAGTCTCCTAAGTCTCTGCAACTGGGCCTCGAGTTGGCGGTTGTGTTCTTCAAGTATCTGCATACGTGCTTCCAGTCGCCCCTTGTGCTGCCGTAAAAGACGAGCTTCTGCCATCATATCCTTAACAAAAAAAAAACATTACATTAATATGACAGTAAAAATTATCATTGAAAGGTGAAACATGTATATTACTAGTGGACACGGTAGGCGTCACTGTATTATTTTTTCATCAATTTATCATAGACTCTGCGTTATTCTAATTATGAGCTTAATTAAAAAGTTTAATTAAAATCCGTTTAATAGTATTTCCGCGAAATTGTAACAGACTTCATCCATCCATCCATTCTACAAACTTTCGCATTCATAATATTAGTATAAATTTATAATTTAAAAAGATGTAAATCTAATTAATATCTCAACATAACAAAATCAAAAATATGTCTGCACCAATTACTGATAAATCATATTTGAAACCCGTTGTTATACTTTATAATATGCGGACGCACTAAATGGACCGACTCGTCCGAAGTGATACCACGGGCTCACAGAATGCTCAACGTGAAACGGTACCTTTACTGCATTCCGCTGAGTGAGTGAGGATATCGGAGGTTCATAAAAATGCCGCTTAAGTGCCGTTAAAAGCCGGTAACACAACCAATGGTTGAAATGTGGAGCAGTTCTCCATGGGCCGCGGTTTTCTCTTACCATATAGGAGACCCGCCTGCTCCGTTGTCCGCTATACTAAATAAAAGAATAATAGTTAGAAATCATTTCGCCATTTCCCATGATATATGGTCATAAAATACCTGATCTACTGGCGCGTTTCTGTTCTCATTGAGTGCAAGCTGCTCCTCTGGGGTAGAGCCAGGGGTTTGTTTAGCCTTAAGTCGCTCGTATTCCGCTTGGAGACTGGCGTTTTCTTCCTCCAGCTCTCTAAAACATTAAATGTAATCATTATTATTTGATACCATGATAGACTTGAATAACTTGTTAAAAGAATGTTTTATAAGTTCTAGCAGGACTTTATAGTATTGCATTTTTGAATACCAATCCACAATCGCAATTTCTGTGATATTTTCCAGTACAAAAATGGTATTATTGTTTGATTCTACAATAATATTTATGTTTAACACTTCTTCCGCTAAAGTGGCGTTCTCTCTCTCTGAGTTGGTTCCTCATATCTGAGGATCGTGGTCCGCCTTGGGTTACTTTTTGAGCGGAAGATCTGTCGGCGTCTGTTTCTACTCAGTGCACCTAGTACGGCCGTGTAGAATTTCGAGGACGACGAGTCTACAACTTGATCGAACCATCTTGTTGGTGAACACCCTCGCGATCTTTTTTCTGCCTTCCGTGTTCCCTACAACTACAATCAGTTTTTATAAGGTCACGTCTACGCGGCGTACTGTGTGGCCAAAGCATGGCAGAACCGGTTGCTGACATAGTGTGGAAAGTAGGGATAAAACATTTAAATTATTCGCTAAACGTTTGTACGCGATATAACTAGGGTCAATGAGTTCACCTGGGTTACCGTGTAAAATATCGTTAATTATGGTTGGTTTACCTTATCATGGCCTCGAGCTCATGCCGCTGCTCACGATGTATGACGGAAACAACGTGCACCGGGGACCGCGGTGGTTCTTCACCTTCAGCCCCGCCGTTCAACGATGCGCAGTACTGTGCAATCAGCTGATGCTCTTCATCGCTGGACAACGAAAACGATAAAAATGATGCAAACACTCGAGATATAAAAAGGATTTGTTTAACACTAAATAGAAGCAAAGTGTTGTAATTTGTAGCAATACGTTAAATTATCATCACTATTGTATTACTTAATACTCTCGTGAAAGAGCCATGCTGAGTGCTGACGTACTTTCACGCAAGTCTAGCGTAAAAGTGTAAATCGTTTATCGAATGAAAATACCGTTTTCCTACTAGATCATACCGCTTGGGCGGCATAAAAGGCCGGCAACACAACCAATGTCCGGATTGTGGTGCGCTTGTCAAGGGTGATGATATCACCGCCGCCATACCATCAAAGACACATTTATATTCATTATATAATTAAAAAAACGAAAATCCTGACAAATATCAAACCCGTAACTTAATGTTTGAAATAAAATAAAATATTTAAGCATTCACCTATCGGGCGTGTCAGCTGCGCGTGCGCCGAGTTCAACCTGAGCTAACCGTGAAGCATAGAGTTCAATACGCGAATGCATGTCGTCACCGCCCGACGCACCGTGTTGCGGGGATGGGGCTGGCGACTCCAACGCGTCACCTGGAAATGTCCTCATTATATGCATAAACAACAGAAGTACTGTATATCAATATATGAAGGGTCCATTGCAATAATAATTAATGTCCAAAAAATAATATTTTATAACTAGTAATGCTGTTTGGTCACTTAAAAACTTGTTTACAAACTAAGCAATATCGCTGGCAGTCCCGATATAACTTTTTAATATTTTGGCTACATAGCTAGACGCTCAACATCACAGGTATTCACTGCAATAACGATATATTATATTATATATATTTAGTATATAATATTATATGTGGTAATATATAAATTATGTACTAACCTACCTTCCCCACACCTCTCCACACTCTTAATAAAGATGGCACCTAGACCCCATTCAAGCTACTTGCTCTGCTCTGATTGGTCATTACATTATAACTCATATGATTACTTGAATCGTGACTAAAATGTTATTTAGTCTAAGAAATATGTAACTATTAAATTAAGATTTATAAACAATATTCATCGTTGTAAAATCAACGATTTACTCCTTCTGTAACCTCCGACATACTTCATCTTAATATATATAAAAGAATAGAGTTATTATTTACTTAATTTTAACCATTAAATTGAAACTCGTATCATGCATTGTAAATCTAGTTTTTTTCAAAAAATATACAAGTATGTAAAAGTAGTCTTATGAGTTTTGTTAGGTAGACAACATAAGCTCCTATCCAAAGAGAATTCATAATGGAGTCTGTACTAGGCTCGGAACCTGTATGACACAATCTCCAGGATTCCACGCTTGGATTTTTGGTTTTTGAATTTTTACATGTCAAACTGACCTTCGAGTACAGTCTGCACAGGCAGATAGCCGACCCGCGGGTGTTTCTTGAAGTATCTCGCAGACTTGAATTTGTTGCGTAGCGCCCGGGTGAAGTCACGCACGTCTTCACCTGACGTTGTCTGTAATATACAATTTTTTTTATTACAAATCAATAATGTTTTTAAAATCATCTAATAGAAAAATATAATTTAAAATAATGCAAGTTACATGTAGGCACTATCAATTACGGTGATTGACTCAATAATATCAACTTGACCCAGAGTTCAGATTTCTTTTTTTATAGTACAGCGGACATCGGAGTAGGTGGGTCTCCTATATGGTGAGAGAACACCGCCGCCAATAGACAACCGCGACACAGACCGCGCATTGGTTGTGTTGCCGACTGTTTACGCCACTTAAGCGGCATTTTTAAGGGCGACCGATATCCTCACTCTGCGAAACACAGTACAAGTACTGTTTCACGCTGAGTATTCTGTGAGATATAATAAAGTTTCTTCTTCAGTAACTGAATTGAACATTTCACAGAAAGTAACTAAATACGGCGCTGATCGGTATCGTACCGTAACGCTTTGTGGATAAATAAAATTCTGGAAAGTATATTTAAATTGTACTAACAGCTGTGCAGTACTCCTGCATTGGGTGCGTGAGTTTGTGATTCTTGGCCTTTTTGCCACTGAAGAAACATTTCTGACACATATCGAAGTTGAAGCATTTCAAGCAACGGTATCTGAAATGATTTTTTGAATTTATTATTGTTCATCATCATCATCATTTCAGCCGTAAAACGTCCACTGCGAATGTAGGCCTCTCCCTTGGACCTCCATGAATACCTGTCGGAGGCGACCTGCATCCAGCGTCTTCCGGCGACCTTTATAAG
>DWCF01002854.1:0-22035 GCA_018230265.1 Delias oraia | reverse complement strand
TGTAAAAAAACAGCCCAGCGGTGAAAATAGGCTATAACTTGCAATTTAAACTTATTTTGTGAATAAATACAGTTAAACTCTTTATTTGACTAGTTACTCTTTATTTGAGGGATTTCCGTAAACATATTTCACGAACAGAGAAACCATGAATATGGGTTGGGACTAAATAAATATATAACAAGATCTATTTAATTGAAAATTTTGAACAGCCTTTTCTTTGAGAGCCTTGTTATGTAGCTAAGTAGTTTTATAAGCCTACCACGAAACGAGAGGTATCGTGTTCGAATCCCGGTCCGAAAAGTTATAATTTAATAATTTATTCGGTCTTTGGAAGAGTCATGTCCAAAATGATACCACTGGCTCACAGAATGCTCAGCATAAAATGATTCTTGTAGAGGGCCTTTGAAATTATATCGGTTAAACGTTGTCAAATTATACAACTTTATACAACTTGAACAGGTTTAAAGTAAATTTTTAAAATTCAATAAATTTTACCTTCTGAAACAAAATTGCGGAGTCACAAAAAACCGCGAATAAATAACATTTAGTCGCAAATATGGATATTGTGGCGCGAAGTGAAAACCCGAATAAAGAGCTTAAACTGTATAAAAAAGGTTGTATACCAAATGCGTTGCACAGATTATAAAAAATCTAAGGCATAGACAAAATGACAGGAGATTTTACATTGGCGTAGGCAAAGGTAGGGCTATAGATGGTGTGCTTGATCAGCGCCGGCCGCCGGCACAGCCTTAGCCAGATACGAGAAGGACCTTGCGTTGGGCAGGCCGGCGAGGACACAGGCACTAAGCGCCGAGCGGGTCAAGTTCATTGGTGCAGCGTCATACCATTCCATTGTATCCCCATCATAGCATTCCACGTGCGGTATGGTTGTCGAACCTTGGAAAAATTACGTCTTATTATACCACTGGCGAATTTCATGAGCTGGCTGAGAATGAGTATACGAGATACCTTCAGAAAGCGTAACTATCCCTAAAAGGGCAGTGAAGCACGTGTCCTTGCTAGCTGGAGACGTCCATGGGCGGTGGACCGCTTATGCTATTATAGCTAACTCCTGCTCGTTTGCTATCGTTTTCATAAAAAAGAGCATATTAGAGGTCTTTAATGTGAGGTTATGCATAAACGCATTCCCCTCTCAGGATGATAGGATGGATGATTGATTTTTTAAGTTGGAAGTAATTTAATGTCGAGTATTTTCAATGATTCAGACGAATATTATCAGAGAAGGATCGGCAAGAGTGATTGAATTGTAACGAGTATCTACATAAAGGCTATATTATTATCATGCATTCAAATGAAAGTAACATGGCTGTAACTTGGTGTTACTGGGGGGGGCAGGCTCAAAATTCTTCAAAATCCCTCCCACTTCTCCCCTATTTTATAAAGTCTCTGAATAATATACTCACCATTAAAGCCTCCGATAACAAAGATCATGTCGTCAAGCAAAACTGTTGCAAAGTTGCTTCTAGCACTGAACATTTCCGTCACCTCCTGCCACTCGCCACCGCGTTGCGGACAAAATCTTTCGCCTAAAAAAATTATAACATAGTGGACAACGGGGTTCACGGGTTCCCTAATGGTAAAACATTTATTTATTTAAAACTTACCAATAAAAAATAAGGAATACAAAAACAAATGTGGCTCAATCCATATTTTTTATCTTTTAGCGGACAACGCAGAAGGCGGGTCTCCTATGTGGACAATCGCGTCACAATCCGCGCTTTGGTTGTGTTGCCGGCTTTTTGCGCCGCTTAATTACAAGAGCCTCTGATACCCTCACTTACTCAGCGAAACAGTACAAGTTGCATGCTGAGTATTATGTCTGCCCGTACTCACTTCGGACGAGCCGGCCCAATTTGCACGTCAGAATATATTCATATAGACGGGCTACAATATACTTTTTAACACACCGATAGCTTACCACTATTAAGTCGGCTGTATCCATTGAAGCCTCCGAGAGCGTACAAGGAATCTCTATACGCAATTAGGCTAACACCGGAGCGCGGACTTTGCATGGACCGAATAAAACTCCACTGTTTGGTTTCGGGATCAAACACTTCCGCCGAGCTCAGCACCTCTTGTCCATTGAAACCGCCAACGATGTAAATCTTTAACAACACTATTGCCATCACCAAAAACAAATATATTTACTTCATTTAGGATAGTTTTGCCCAAATGCAAGAACAAGACTAAGCCTGAAAGACTCTTGAACAATCTCTCATTTAATCTTTAGACATATTTTATAAATATAGTTGTTGATCTTTACTATGGCTATGCTAATTCAACCTCAAAATATTCCTATTTTGATAGGTTTTTCTAAGATCTGAAAGTAAACTTTAATAAATATTAATAGTCTAATACGTAATTTCATGACTTGCACGACTATAGCTGCAAAAGCAAGACCAAGACTGGGAGTGCAATGGCAAGACCAAGACCAATACCAGGTGTATTGGCGCAAGACCAAGACTAAGCTAAGTCTTGTATTTGGGCAACGCTAATATAGGACTACATAAACAGGAAACATTTGAGAAATATTATTATTATTATTTTTTTAAATAGTTTTCCAGACAACGGAGCAGGTCTCCTATATGGTAAGAGACTACTGCCGCTCATGAACAAACGCGCCACAGTCCGCGCAATGGTTGTGTTGCCGGCTTTTTACGCCGCTTAAACGGTACTTTTAAGGGCCTACGAGATCCTCACTCACTCATAGTAACACAGTACAAGTACCGTTTCACGCTGAGTATTCTGTGAGGCCGATACCACTTCGGACGAGCCGGCCAATTTGTGCGTCAGCATGGCTCTCCCACGGCATTTATATATTATTTATGTACTAGCCAATTCTGGAACTTAAATAAAATGGAATTTATGCCATCTGATTGGTATAGTGAGTCCTTTATTTATATTTTGTTTCCTCAAGATACAATTCTCGTTCATTTATTATGAAACAAATAACTCGAATTGTATACAAAAGTAAAAACAATAAAGTTTAAAGAAATTCAACAATATAAAACATTACTATTAGTTTTAGTTTATTGCTTAAACTTTTGCGCAGGCGCTCTCAAATTAATCAAAGTGTATGTTGTAACAGATACCTTTCCTCCCAGCGACGCAGCACTGGCATCCGAGCGCTGTTTATTCATCGACGTGGTCATTTCCCATTGATTTTTATCTGGATAATAACGTTCCACAGATGACATACGAGTTCTTCCATTATAGCCGCCCAAAGCATAGATAAGACCATCTGAAAACAAAAAAAACACAAGGACTCTTACAGGAGCCTCGTAAATGTATAGTCTATAGATATGGTTATAATTTTCTCACCCGTGGGAGAGCCATGCTGAGGGATTTGCTGACGCACTAATTGGACCTGTTCGTCTGAAGTGATACCACGGGCTCACACAATACTGAACGTGAAATGGTAGTCGCACTTAAAACGGTGCTTCTATTATGTTTAACTGAGTGAATGAAATATTGGAGGCCCTTAAAATACCATTTAAGTGGCGTAAAAAAGGCAGCACAACCAATGTGTGGACTTTGGTGTGGTTGTCTATGGGCGCGGTGTTCTCTTACTATACACACCTGCTCCATTGTCTACTATGCCTATATCATTAAAAAAAATCTAAGTGTATTTTTTTGACTAAGAGCTTATAATTTATAATATATAGAGTTAAAACCTAATATAGCAACTTTGAAAGGATATGACATTTACCGACTTTATATACGTAACTTGTTATAAGCAATACCATTATCACTTACAGTAGTTATATAATCTTAAGTATCTAACTAGTATAGGTTATGTATGTGAACTTGTGGTCAAAATGATGTCAGAAAAATAATCATTAAGAAATAATTAGAATTAATATATTCAGCTTTTATGATTCAGTATGGGTTATAAGACTACAGTAAGTGGTTATAAGAATACTAAATAGACAAAGATTGAGTCATGTTTTTTTAAAATTCTCAAATATTGTTGTATAATTACAAAAGTTGCATTATAACCGATCGGTCGTTGTAAAGGATGTCGTTATAATCGGCTTCTACTGTATCTATAATTTAAATTTAGTTTTTCTTTCAATAATTATAGAACCTAACCATGAACCACAACGCTGACGTAACATCTCGCTTGATACATGCAGGCTCGTTCGTGCCATGTATTCGTAACTGGGTCGTAGCATCGCACGGTATTAAAGTGATCACTGCCATCGAATCCACCAATCATATAAATCAAATTATTTAGTGCACAAAGTCCATGATAAGCGCGTGGTGATAAATCCATGTGAATTGAAAGGAACCATCTGTCTGCTCTGTTGAAAAATGAGAATTTAGCTGGATTAAGGCTCTGCTACAAGAATATTGTAACCTCTAAAATCATATTATAACCTCAAACGTTTGATGAATCACTTCTCTCATAAGATATTATGTAATATACTTCGATATGGCACTTAAAATTAAACAATAAAATGTTAACACAATCAAAGCACGAATTTTGACGCAGTGGTCGCTATACTATATAAAGATTTTAGAATTTTCCTTATCCCATATTGGCAACACTGGTCGAAAATGTGTAATGGAACAAGTTGAGTTTCTTAAAAGGTTTTAATATTGCATACAAGTAACGCTTCAAAAAGCAACAAATTTTATAGAAGAATCAACTTCTTAGACATATACTATATAATATTAAACTTCTTTAATATAAATTCAGTAAATATTAATAGTGAAAAGTTTAATCTTTATGAACCTGGTATCATATGTTTCAACAAAACTGGTTGGACTCCCAGCACTCCAACCTCCTACGGCAAAAAGTATTTCGTAAGGTATACGTGGCCGTGCTAATGGATCATTCAGATCGGCCTCGGTTTCAGGCCTCGAGTCTAAAACTGTTAGGAACACGACTGCTGGATATAACGCTTCCTGGCATTTCTGAAGACATGAAGATGAATTTAATTTAGCCCTTAGGCCTTAACCTGTGGCAAACAAGAATTAACTCAAGTCCCGCACAATATAAGACATGATCCTCGGATTTATTGAAATAAAAGTTGTAAATAAAAAAATAGTTGACAAATACTGTAGTATAATAGCATATAACAAAACTGCCATACGAGTCAACTACTACTATAATTTATTGAAAGTTGTAAATACCTCATCTTCCACGACGGGTTGCCATTGTAAAATTTTCGTTTTAAAATATTTATAACTGATATGCCCATAACGTACACATGTCAACAAAGATGGCAAATACTTTTTTCTATTATCTAAATCATGTTCCACCCATGTTTTGATTGCTTGAAAAACGACTTCTTCATTCCGAACATTCAGCTCGTCATCGCGTAAAACATCCTCCAATTCTTCGTAAGTTACTGATTTAAATTCATTACATTCTTTCAGTACTTTAGAAAAATGCTGTCTTATATAAAGTTTGCCCGTTTTCTCTAAATCATTACAAAAATAGCACCTAGCAAACTTAAATATACCAAGGCAATTATGAGGCTGCAACTCTTTTAAAAGAAATTGACAACATAATTGAACGATACCGACGACATCAAATTGATCGGCATACGGTAAAAGATATTGAACGTTATCAGCTGTCACTCCGCATGTTCCTGTATATGCGTAATCTAATATAAGGCCCATATAGTAGCTTGGAACGTCTACAAATATTTCCTTTTCCTCTTGCTGCCCTTTCTTTAACGAATTTATAAATAGCACTTTAAAATACGGACTTACGGCGGAAAGAATTGCTCTGTGTACTCGAATTGATTTCATATCCCGACATACTATGGTGCCATCACAAAGCTGACCGTTCAACCTCAGCTCGTTCCAAATTGGAGGAAATTCTACAATAGAATAATTTTCTGGCAAGCACACACATTTTCGTTTTCTAACTACTGTTCGTTTTTTTGTAGGTCTGGGTTTGATAGATGAAGGAGTACGAACGAAATTTTTATTTTTTGATAATTTTCGATGTTTCGAATTAAATTCCATCCCTTTCGAAAAAACGGCGGTCGAAATTGTTTATTTGTCGCGGTGACATTCTCAGTGGCAGCTGCAATTCTTTTGTTTTTCATTTAAATCAATGTTATTTTATTTTCGAAAAAAATGCCAGTAATGTTTTCTTTTTTTCGGAATGGCAACACTGATATAACGTCAATGGTCAACTGTCATAACAACAAACTTTGTTTTTGTCTATAGTCCTCTTTTTCTTTCTGGTTGTCAACATGGTGGGTTTCGTTTGTTAATAAATAAATTTTATCAATAAAAATCCTAGCATTTTTCTAATAGAGTGAAATATATAAGTGATATTCTGTTTTTATAGTGATATAAAGATGCCGTTCTTTGTATATTTCAGGGTGTCGACATCAATCATAAACACGATAGGAAAGTTCGGCGCACGGAAGTTAAATCTAAGGATGTATATCTTAGATTACTTGTGAAGGTATTTTATTGATCAGATAACTTAACTCGGCTTTTTCATATATTATCGTGCCTAAACTACTACTTCACCTGGTAAATACATTCCTAACCTATACATTTTTTTCAGCTATACAGATACTTGGCAAGACGTACCGATGCCAAGTTCAATCAGATTATACTGCGGAGGTTATTTATGAGCCGCATTAACCGTCCGCCTCTCTCTCTGTCACGTTTGGTGCGCCACATGAAGAAGCCTACACGCGAAGGTCTGATCGCCGTGGTAGTTGGAACAATAACGAACGACGTTAGGCTTTACACTGTCCCCAAATTGACCGTAGCTGCTCTTCATGTGACAGAAAAAGCTCGTGCCCGTATTTTGGCTGCTGGAGGTATTTAGAATTCTACAAATTTACATTATTACCTTGATATCACATGAATTTTAACATTATTATAAGTTGTACTAAATTTTAAATTAGTTTATTCATCATACATGTGGATTATAAACAGAAGGTTATAGTTTTTATAATTTTGTTATGCACTGTGATAACTATATAAAACATAACACCTAAGATATATACCTGTTGTTAAATTTTAGTGGTAAAATGATTTTTAAACCATTGTCAAAGAATTATTAGCTTTTGGAGCTTTTACTGTTGCTATTTATTAATAATAAATTAAATCATAATTAGTTTCTGAACTAGATTATTATAAATTTCAGGAGAAATCCTAACATTTGACCAGCTAGCACTTCGTGCCCCTACTGGCCGTAAAACTGTGCTTGTACAAGGATGCAGAAAAGCCCGTGAGGCTGTGCGCCACTTTGGTCCAGCACCTGGTGCTCCTCGTTCCCACACCAAGCCGTATGTTAGATCAAAGGGTCTTGAACGCGCTAGACCTCATCGTCGTTCTAACAAGTAATCTTAATATAAGAAATACTGCATACAATTTGGTTTTATTTATAAACTCTAAAATTCCTTTTTTATTTGGAAAATTCAATTAAAACTTAGTCAGTTTTTAGGATTTTTCAAACTTAAATAATAACACACTTTAAGTTATATATATATAAATATGTTAATATTTAATCACAGAAAGCTTGCATCCAATAGTTAAGTAGAGTCTCATCATGTTGAGATATTCCTAACACTTTTTTTAAGTTTTTTACAGCATCTGCCTTAGGCCTTTGCACAGATTTTATAGTTTTTGCAATCCTGAAAAGTAAATACAAACTTCTAATACTGTTTAGTTTGTAAATCTCATTATATAAAATAAATTCATACCCTAACCATTCCAGTTGTAAAGATTTCAAATGTTGTGCCAGTACTGCATCATTTATCTTCTCATTATTAATGGCATTTACCATCTTATTCATAAGTGTCGGATCTAATAATAGATATATATTTTTTAGATTAATCCTCTAAAAAAAATTTGTGAATTACTTCAAATAAGAAAAATTACAAGAGTTTTGGGATATTTTGACACTGTTGAATTATAATAATACAGGTATTTTTTGGAGTATGTGTAAGAAAAGAAACAAAATATTGTAGTTAGAGAATTGTGAAGTGAACAGTTATTATAATACAATACATAATTACATTTTAATGGTACTTTGTCCCAATTACATTGGAAATCGTTTGATTGTTGTGATTTTTCTATAACACAAAAATTTGTCATTTGAATTTGATTATTTTTGCTCATTTCAATATTTAGGTTCTGCTGTGAGATTGGCAGCAAAGATTTTAAAGCACTTGTAATTGCTGTTGATGTAGTTTCATCTGATGAGATAATAATCTGGAAAACAATGTTAATAATATTTACTAACTAAAATTAAGCTATATATTCTATTAAATACTGGGTGTATTACTACACTTACTGCTGGGAATTAATATTTTAACTACTATGTTTGTAATAACTAAAAAGAATATTTTCTTATGAAAAACTAACCTTAATACCACTTAATAAACAATATAAAACTTTCATAAACACATCTTTAGTTAAAATTTGTTCTAGTTTTCGAATAGTTATGTTTTCATTATCTATGACGCATGAATCTTCGAAAATACTTCCTTTGGTAGTTTCTGGCTGTAATTTATTTAATAAATCTTGACTTTTATAAAGTTTCTCAGAATAAATTAAGGCTCCAGTTTTTAACATCCAAGTAAAATGTGTGTGCAGCCTTTTGAAAATGTCTTCCTCATCTAAAAACAAAAATTGTAAACTTAGAACAAAGATGAACATACCACATTGGCAGTTCATGTTTACTATTAATACAAAATGTATGAAGAATATATTTACTAGTAAGTCTCATCAAAGGTCGGGATTGTCCAAATTCATGTTTCCCTGTTTTTAATCTCAAGGCTCTTTGTGAGCATATGCTTTGTTCATTATCATAAACAGTATCAGCAAGCTGCTGTAATTCTTTTGCAATTTTCTAAAAAAAATTGTATGTTATAGTGTCTAAAATGTTATATAACAATCTCATGTATTATATGTCTTACCATCATATGCTCTGATAGAACAGATGTTATACTAAGAAGTAGCATTTTATCTTTCATAAGCACAACTATTGAAAACAACCTTTTTAAGCCTCTCGCCCGAGTGTCTTTCAAATGAAACATATGACTTAAAACATGTCCTTGTGTTTCACTAAAGTATACTATACCAGAATCTTTATCCCAGTTTATCTGTAAAAATTATAGAATTTTACAATATCTTGTAGTAGTGGTGGTACTTAGTAGTTTTGGAAATAATTTTGAATCTGCACTATTGTGGATCTTTGGTGTTATGCAGCTTGAAGATCAATAATATTTGGCGACAGCACTTCATTAATTACATCTTTGGTTTTATTCCTGAATATAAATAGCCTTAATATGAATACAGAAATTTGTATATGTATATTATTTGCATGATAAAAAAGTGTCATACTTCACATGTAATACTCCTCAATGCAGCCTGGCGAAGAAATGAAGTTACATCGTCATTTGGCACCGATTCTCTACTGCAGTATATTATTCCACTATCATCTTTGGTTACAAATACAGTATCGGCCCCAAGAGAAGTACAACCGCTGCATTCTACTGGATATTTAGACGATTCTCTCGTATTCTGATCATCATCTGTTGTAAAAGTGCAAAAAAGCGGTCTCGGTCCATGCGCCTCGCAAAAGTGACATAAACCAATAATTGCATTCATAATTGTTCTCAACTTTTGTTGAATGATCGTTAATATTCATAACACTACGTATTTTATATATTTACATTGAATTTCAAAAACAAAAATCATCTCAATGTAATAACTGTCAACTTCAAAGTCTAAGTTTTCAAATAACTCATTACTGTGAAAAATTGTCATTAATTTTAGACGTATATAATATAAATTAACACGATAAATGTAAGATGTATTTCCATCACATACAAAGATTTTTTATTTCATTTTAATCGATGTTTAAATTGAAAAAAAAAGGTTATTGATTAGACGTTTTTTTAATTCAAAAATTTCTCACTTTGTATATAGTCTTCACCACGTAGTTGTGTTCGGCCCTTCAAGCGTAGTATATTTTGCATGTTTCCTTTGAATTTGTAATAGTATTTTTACCATTCGCACTCAAATTATATAACCATTTCCACGGTCCAGGACACGTCGTCCAAAGTGAAACCACTACTACTGTTTTGCTGTGCGAGTGAGGATATCAGGGGCCCTTAAAAAATGCTAAAGTGGTGTAAAAACTAATGCAGAATATAATGATTTAGGGATGTTTAATGAAAAAATATTACGAGTATATTTTACTTTCTTTAATATTTAGACATTTAAACATATGTTAAGAATATTTAAATAATTGACACAATTTTATTCCATTATAAATAATAAACAAAACCACATAAGATTTTCAATAACTCATTTATTGACTGTACACTGATTTACAGTTGATACTGGAATATCACTTAGCACTATGTACGTGCCTCACTCAACAATAAATTACATATCACGCACCAACAGCTCGGTAACCAAGGAAATAAACGCCAGATTATAAAATAAATTATTTAATATTATAAACATAATGTAACGGTACTATTGAAAAAAAATTGTCTAAAATGTCTGTTATAGTACTACGCTTTTATTTCTTAGAGACTGGTTTATAGGCTAATTTGCGTGACTTCAATACGGACCACTTGTGTCTCTTGTAGTAATAGACTACGGCTATGAGCAGTGAGAACATTCCGAGTGCCTTGATGGTCATCAGGCGTCGGTCGTCCAGCTCCGGCTCCGAGCACCACCGCAGGAAGGTCGCCACGTCCTTGGCCAGTTGTGAGGCCGTCGCTGGTGTGCCATCTGAATATTCCGCGGCCTGCAACAAAACACATTAGATTACTTCTCTATAATTTCGATGCAAAACATTCACTATATCGACCAAATATTTCAATTGTCTAAACATGATGGATGATCAATTTAATGTTAGCCAAATTTTCTAATGTTCAGTGCAGTAGATTCAAGTTTTCTTATAAATCATGTTGTCTTTCAAATGTTATCAATGGTTTGAAAATCAGTAAAAAAACAAAAAATTACACCAAATAAGAGATCATATGAAATAATTTGATTTGATAAAATATATGCCATTTGGCAACTGCCTAGTGAGATGATGCTCAAGTCCAAAGATCTGATGACTGTGATGTCCTTAATACTATAACACATGCTACCTAAATTAAAAAAAATTATAATATGATACATTATAGGTATAAATAGGCTTATATAAAATTTGTTACCTGTAACTGGAGGAAGTTAGAAACACCTCATAAGTTATAATAAATACGAACATGATATGTTCATGTTAATAAAAATCAGTTATGTAGGATTTCTTAAATGCATCTCAAGAAAGCTTCAGCATATTGCCTCTGTCAGTAGTACCTTTCCATGTAATATATTCAAAGTGGAAGTAGAAATCTTCAGCTTACCTCATCAAACAAAACTTGGGCCATAGAAATAGCTCCGCCTGCGAAGTATGGATTGTAGTTTTGTCCCTCTCTTAGTGCGATTCCAGCTGGTGGATCCATGTAACCAGTAAGCAGTGCGAAAATGTAATCTTCACCGCCCTTACGGGCGGACACGATTAACGACAGGTCTGGTGGGTAAGCACCTGAAAGTTACATAGTAAATATAATTACAGTGGCAATCTTGATAACTCGAAACTCGTTTAGTCGAAAAAATTGCTGAGCCTTTCACGGAACCTCTAAATACGCGGTATCTCCAATTAAAAAGCAATTTCTGGTGTAAGTTTATGGAACCTATTTATTATTTTTTTTAATTGCATTTAAATTTATATAAATAAATTTATATAAATAGAGTACCAAAAATCGAATTGTTATTTAACTATAACTCTATATGTTGAACAATATATAGTTATATAAAAAAAATATAGTTTTGAGAACCTCGTAGCTACCTAGCTATGAGGTTCTAACTACCTAGTTTAATAGATCTACTATGAAGCGAGAGATATCAGGTTCGAATCCCGGTCCAGATAATTACAAATTATAATTTAATTTATAATTTCTTCGGGCTCAGGGAGTGGCCGTGCGAGTGTCCTAATATTGTTACACCCATCGGAAAGCCATGCTGATGCATATGCGCGATAATATATGTACGAAATGGGGCGACTCGTCCCTAGTAATACAGGGACCACGGGTTCACAGAATGCTCAACGTGAAACGGTAGTTGTACTGCGTTTTGCTGAGTGATTGAGCATAAAAATGCCGCTTAAGTAACCTAAATGTCCGGTAACACAACCAATGCGCGGAGTGTGGCGCGGTTGTACATGGGTGGCGGTATTCTTTTACTATATAGGAGACCTATCTGCTACGTTGTCCTATACCACATCCCATACAAGAAAAATATTCTTATAAACCGCACAGTCAATATGTACAAGTGCTTATAACAACTTCAAAGCAAAAACACCTTTATGAATTGAGGTTTAAATGTTCATTTGAACTGAAAATCAACAACAAATTGGTATATTTGTATTAATTGACGATTGTGTTATATGAATAAATAAATAATAAATGTGTTATATGAATTGTGAATATTATGTAACATGTACAAACGTACATGTTACATAATATTCAAGAGATTCAATAAGGAAAATGCCAACAAAAAATATCAAAGCATATGTCAAGCTTTAGAAAATTACCATTGTTAGCAGCCCTAGCTGCGTTTTCGTTAGGATATGGCGATGGGAAGTAGTCAGAGAGTTTGCCAGGCCTTTCAAAATAGTTCCCTTCTTCATCTGGTCCATCTTTAATCATTATCTGTAAATGAATGTTATTCAGAATTAGATTTTAGTTGAAGATCAATTAGATTAGTATCTATAAATATCAAAGAAAAGGAGCTTCATTAATTTAAAAAAAAAAAATCTAATGAAGAAAACAAGATGTAAATTTAATATAATATTTTACAGATATTTCACGTTGCTGTTGATTTGATTACAAAATCATTAGCTACATTACATATAGCTATATACATTAGAAACAGCCTACAAATTCTGATTGGAAAAGACTGGCTGTATAAGGTATCTGTTAAAATAATATGTAACTACTAGCTAACCCCGGCAAACATTGTAATTCCACATATTTCCAAGGACTAATATCTCTATTAACAAATAAGTGTATTTCATCTCTATTAACAATGATTGTAGAAGCGTGAGAATCATAATTTTTCATGCTGAATGATAAAAATTTTAAAGAAAAAATTATTAGGGTGCACCACCCTTAAAACCTACGGTGATGAAAAATAGTTTACGACCTATTTTTAGACTTACTAAATATGCACACTAAATTTCCTGAGAATTGGTTCAGCCATTTCGGAGGATTTGTGTAACAATGACTGTGACACGAGAATTTTATATATAAAGTACTTTAGTAACATACCTCAGCGGCCTCTGCTTTAGCCTCAGCTTCTGAATGGGTCACATTGACCAAGTTACGGTAGGAAATGTACTGTAGGGAGTGACACGCTTTGCACACTTGCTTGTAGACTTCATAACCTCTGCGTACACTGTGGATTTCATATTATAAATGCTATAATATGTTAAGACAATGGATGTAGCAATTTTTAAATTAATTAAAACAAAACTTTAAACATATTTGAGTAGAATATAGCTATTACTATTGATTGAATTATGTTTTAAATTTGTTTTGTTATCAATTGAATTACTTGTTACATTACTGATAAACTTATTTCTTAGAGAGACTTTTTATAATATATGCATATTTAATTATTTTATATACCTGGCATGGTCAAAAGCCTGGAACCAACCATCGTGGCTCCATGGCTGGTGGTGTGGGTGAGCTTCAGAACCTGAAGCTACAACTGATTGTTCTAGAGCAAAAAGTAATGCTCCTACCCCTCCGCCGACTACACCTACTGTGGATAACCACTGTAAAAAATTATTATATAAATATAAAGTGCACCTAAAACCTTCAAGTTTTGACTGCTATATAATTAACATTATAAGAAAGACATAGAGTAACTATTTATATTTATGTTGGCAATTGGTGAGTTCGCTTATGGAAAATATTTCATTGTTTAAAGTTTAATGTTATTTTATTTTGGTTTCAGTTAGCTGAAAAGACTTTTGATGGTGTTTATGTAAAGAAGGAATATGTTAAAAATATTTTTCACTAAAAAGAAGTTGTTTACATACCAATTTCTTACTTCTAGTCCATCCTTGAGCACTAGTTGATAGCTGATAAACCTGTAAGGGATGGTGTCCATTAGTTTTCAGAACTTGTTACATAATGTTATAAAGGTTACCTCTATCCTATATATTGACTAGACACTTTATAGGATCTTCATTAAAATGAATTGTGTATTTATTATACACCAAATAAGATGTTGCAGTGATGCGAAATCCCCAAAATTATAAGATACACGGCACCCGACATTAGTTCTGCACAATTTCTACATTCACAATTGACACATCTGAGTCCCACAAAAACCATAATTTTCACATTTTATGTACTAAATAAAATAACTAGAGCTATTTCTTAGTACCTGGGGTGTAACTATGCCATAATTTTTGAAAAGTCGTGCCCCACAAATCCTGCCTACGGCGGCCGCCATGATAGTAAAACGTCGTAATCAAAGACGACTCGAATGACAACTATTACCGCATTGGCTAAATTTTTGACAACTTCATATCATAGAGTGTTATGCTTATTACACACGTTAGAAATTATTTTATATAGAGTATAGACCTTTTGCATTATATAAGTTAATCAAATATATTTATAATAAAACATAATTATGGTCTTGGCAGAAACCAAACACGAAAAATAGATATATTAAAAACATATCTTTCATTTTTTTAGTCGGATAAAAATCCTATGTCCTTCTCTTGGTACTTAGCTACCTACCCAGTATTTTATAGTAAAATCAGTTCAGCCGTTCTTGAGTTATTAATAGTGTGACTAACACAACCCTATTTTATATAGATATACATATCAAATCACATCGTATAAAAAATTAAATGCGTTGAACATAATATTTTCAATGCATTAATATAACATTATTGAATGAGTATGACACAAAATGATTGAAATTAATGCATACACAAAAATTCATTCTAGAGAATTAAAAAGTTTATTTGATACTCTAGATACCAACTGCAGCGCCATTTACCGAGCTTAAAGTAATTTATTAACAGAAATCAAGCTCGAATCTACTTAAACACACACAATAAATCGATTCAAACCGATACAGCTGGTTAGTAGAAGTTCATTGTCAGCACGTACAGAAGAACTATATGTGTAAATATTTAATATACAAAGTATTTACACAAAATAACAAAACTTTTGCTATGTTAACTTTTGCTAAGGGACACTTTTCTGATTTGAAATTATATTTTGTGCCAGTTATAAAATAACAGAACACTTGACAAAATGTCGATGGCTAATAGCTGGGTCAAAACATAGAAGTCAAAGATGAACTGCGATATTTTCATTGGTTTTTTATTTTAAATAATGTGTTTAATATAAATAATATCCAAAGTGAGAATATGAATTTTCTAATGAATTAGATGCGCAGTGTCATTTATAAAAGGACTTGTAGTTTAGTATTCTTGTCCATATTCAAAAGGTTTGACCGGCTTTTCTGGTGGATACAACCTCTAAACGCCTGTGATAAAATAATATTATTTTAGGTTAAAAAGTAGTGTAAAAATGCAAGTATTTACACAGAAGCGCAATCCCCTTACGGGGGGCACTGAATGGGATGTTCAACGTGAAGATTACGATTATCACCAAGAAATAGCGCGTTCTGCTTTTGCGGACATGCTTCACGATAATGAAAGAAATAAAAAGTATTACAGAGCATTACAACTGGCCATTGAAAAGAAACATAGTGAGGGGCAAAAGGCTAATGTTTTAGATATAGGTATATACATGTTGTTATATAAGTTTTAATACATTAAAATGAGTTCAGAATACAGTCAAATTATTAGATTTATTACAGGGACAGGAACTGGACTTCTCTCTATAATGGCAGCCAAATGTGGTGCAGATACTATCACAGCCTGTGAAGCGTTTAAACCAATGGCAGAGTGTTGTCTCAAGATCCTAGAAAGAAATGGTGTTTCTGATAAAATAACACTGATACCTAAAAGATCAAATGAATTAACAGTTGGTGAAGACGGGGACATGAAGGAGAGAGCTAATATCTTGGTCACTGAAGTTTTTGATACAGAATTAATTGGTGAAGGTAAGAATATATGAGTGAATATTATCAATTGCTGGAAAAAAATTTAAAAAATTATAAAAGTGCCATGAAATAAGATAGGTAATTAATTTAATATAAGGTATATAAGGATCTCAGTGACTCTATCAACTATGGCTTATCATCTATTGATACTGAAGTCTGTCACTATGCAAATCTTATTGGTGTGTCGTCACTGGAACTTGTTCACAACTCAAGGCACCAACCCCTTTCCTTTTAATTAAACTGTAAAATTTTGCTTTATTTTATAGGAGCCCTGTTAACATTTGACCATGCACACAAATATCTCTTGGAGCAAGATTGCATTGTGGTACCAGACTCGGCGGTGATCTATGCACAGGTTGTTGAGTGCCCCATATTGCAGAAGTGGAATAAATTGAATGATTTAGCTGATGAAGATTTAGAAATTGTGCTCCGAGTACCTTTAAAAGTAAGTTTTTCTGTTATGTTACGTATGGATATAAAATTGGTTAAAATTTTAATGTATATTTAATAAATGATTGTATAGCGCATGTGTTTTGCTTATAAAATTGTGTGCGAAAAAGGCCTGATCCTGATCTTAAAAAAGGGACCGCAGCATGAAATTGATTATAAGATGTAAATGCATATTTTTAATATAAATACAGTGTAAACTCCATGTAACGTCCCTCAGTTTAAAGATAAACTCCCTAAAGTGTCGAAATCATTGATTTTGGTTGGTTTAGCTCGTGTTTCATACACATATACATACACTCCTGATTTTAAGTTGCCAAAATTACGCAGTTGTTCTTTTGTCAGTTGATAATTCTAGCCCGCAATAAACTCGACTGTCTACATCATATATACCGAATCTTCAAACCTACATCAAAGAAGTTGAATGCCTGCTTGCAACGGTTTGACTCAAAGATATCTTGGATTTAGTGAGAATTATTGAGGATTAGGAACTAAGATGAGATGGATGCGCCTGAGCTTCCGAGCATTAAAAAAGCTCTGGAAACAGCTAAATTATTGGAATAATATGAATTCACGAATCACGTGAATTTTCTTTTACCACAAAG
The DNA here is from genome assembly GCA_018230265.1 of Delias oraia. Classification (NCBI taxonomy): domain Eukaryota; kingdom Metazoa; phylum Arthropoda; class Insecta; order Lepidoptera; family Pieridae; genus Delias; species Delias oraia. The sequence goes on along the minus strand of DWCF01002854.1, from coordinate 4,810 downwards.
ATGCCGCAATATAGCAAGATATAAATAAAATAAGTAAACATACAACAAAATTACTGGTGCAACAAAAGACGTCAGATAAAAATAACAGACTATACGTAATAGCGTTCAAATACGATTCTTTTATATGTACATAACTACTAATACTAGTCTGAAATAAATATTTTCTTTTTCTAATTCTGATGTCTCTTCTCTCCAGTTAACCCCTACTCTGTAACGTCATAAAATGCACATTCTCTTCAGCGTCGTTGTATAGAGTTTACACTGTAGTTATTGAATTAAAACCTTCATCAAAAGATGGTCAAGAGTAAGACAGACAAGCAATCATTGTAAAGTTTTTTGTATAATCGTGAAAAATTAAGATTTTTTTATAGTATAGTTGATACGCAACGAAGGAGATATCCTCCACCGCTACCCAGGACAATCACGCCACAAACCGCGATTTTTTAAAATTGTGCTGCCGGCTTTTCACGCCGTTATCCTCACTCAAAGGCCTCCGTTATCCTCACTCACTTAACAAAACAGAACAAGTCTTTACATTGGTCCTCTTTAACTTCCGACGAGCCTGCCGAATTATTTACCCTGGCTTTCCCACGAGTGCGACAATGTTAAGATACTCGCCCGGCAACTATCAGACCCTTGCTAGACCAAGACAAATAAATTATGATTTTTTTATTCCAAACGTTATGTATCGAACCTCGGGGTTCGTGGTAGGCTTATAAGATAACATTCCATCTATATGTTCCAAGTTCAGGTATTAATTTACACTTACTATATTCCAGATGAAGGAATGTGCTGGTTCTGCTGCAGTCCATGACATTCAGCTGTCCCAGCTGCCTCGTCAGGCTTTCAAAGAGATATCTGAACAGATTCCGGTGTTTTATTATGATTGGTCCGGCCGCTCCGTGATTGATATGAAACGAACCGTCAAACAACAATTCAACTCGAATATAACAGGGAATGCTCAGATTGTTTTTATGTGGTGGGAACTCAATATGGACACTGAAGGTAAAGTTTTTTTATAAGATAACGGAGAAGGTGGATCTCCTATTTGGCAAAGAACACCGCTGCCCATGAACAAAAGCGCCACAGTCCGCGCATTGGTTTTGTTGCCGGCTTTTTACGTCACTTAAGCGGCATTTTTAAGTGCCTCTGATATTCTCATTCTCTCAGAAAAACATACTGCATTGTGTACCATTATAAATACAACTACCATTTCACGTTGAGTATTCTGTGAGACCGTGGTATCGCTTCGGGGGAGCCGGCCCAATTTGTGCGTCAGCATATGATTCGACATGGTTTTTCTACTGGTAAAACGCATGTATAATGCAAATCAACGTTTACCGGGTCAGCTAGTATTATATATTTGTTTAAGCTAAAAATTGCAAAACATTTTTTTTAAAATTAGTATTGAATTTAGCATTTGAATTTATTGTTACAAGCCCTTCATATGTTATGAAAATACTTTCAGGTAGAATAGTGCTGAGTTGTGCACCCTGGTGGAGTCACACTGACGCTGATTTATCATCAGAACAACCCCAGGATAGCATACCGTGGCGAGATCATTGGATGCAAGCAGTCTATTATCTTCCACAGATGATACCAGTGACCAAGGAGCAGGAACTCACTTTGGTTTCTTGTCAGGACGAATATTCCTTATGGTTTCATTTAGGTATTTATATTTTTTTACATATATGCCGGATAGCTAAGTAGAGTTTGTTTCTTTTATTTTTACCATTATGTTTGATTTAAGTGCCAACATTGTTTGAAGGTCAGATGTCATTGGGTAGTTCGAAGGTGTGATTTGACGTTATTTTAGGGTTATATCATAAAATTTAACAATCACTTGATGTTAAGTCATGATTTATTTACAACGTCAACCAAAGTCAAAAAAATTACTATTATCTATGTGTACGCCGTTTCCGTCCCAAGAAACAGCAATAAAATGCAACGCGCCGTTTTCTCCAATGACCCAAGTTTTGGTTAGTATTGATAAATTTTACTGATATTTTTTTTTTATTATTAATGAATGATTTCAGAAAGTGAAAAAACAAAACCAAAGAACTACAAGCGGCCCATATGCGAATGCGGTGTACATATGGCGTTGTCACGGACGCACGTGTCATATCTGAATGACGGGCGCCGTAGCAAAATACTCCTTGCACAATTGAAAGAGCTTTCAAATAATTCCATAGTTTTGGATCTCAACGGTAGCAGCTTCCTTGGCCTTGCCGCAGCGAAGAATGCAAAATTCGTCTATATTCTAGAGTCTATGCCATTGAATACTGGCATATTAAGTGATTATATACGAGAGAATTGCATAGAGAATGTAGAAGTGATACCAGAGATAACAGAGGCTGTGATTAGAAAAGTGACAGATGTGATCTGTGATCCGAACTTCGGCTCCGCGATATTGCCATGGGAGAATTTGAAAGTCGCCTACCTGTTGTATAAATATAAGTTGCAGTCAGTGGGTTTGATGCCCGATGGGTGCGAATTTTGGGCGATGCCAGTGGAATTTAGTGATTTGCATAAAATACGGGTGCCGTTGAACGTGTGTGAAGGGATTGATTTGACGATATTTGATGGGCTCGTTGAGGTGAGTTTTTTAAGCTATTTTACTATTTATTTTTATTTATTTAGGAACAACAAATAGTTTCATTATAAAATTAAAACGTAGTAGTTAAGAAATATAAACTTAATAATAATGCTACTAAGTATGCTATTTTTAGATTAAAAGTACAAGATAATAAACGTGAAACAGATTAAGAAATTAATGAGAGTGGGAGTTTACAAGGATTGTGAATACAGAATATTTAATTTCAACAAACATGTGATGAATCAAAGCTACTCAAAGTTACTAATTATGACATAGCTTTTATCGCGGGGTTTGGCGGCGACCGAATCAAGAAATTCCGTAACGAAAATAAAACCTAACTGCCCCCATTGCGCCTGCCATGTCGCTCGGGTGTGCGTTCGTTTAACGTGTATGTATATGTACGACTGTACGAAGCTCGAAACGAGCTGAATATCTGCAAAAAACGAATTAATATCAAATCTGCATATATAAATAATTATAATTGCATAAATTGATAAAAGTAACAGTTTTACCGCGGGAGTCCTCGAAAGCCACAGATTTTTTTTTGGTATAGCGAACAACGGAGCAGATGGGTCTCCTATATGGTAAGAGAACACCGCCGCCCATCACCAACCGTGCCACACTCTGTGCATTTGTTGTGTTGTCAGATTTTTACGCCGTTTAAGAAGAAACACAGTAAAGTACCGTTTCAATTATAACTTACCGTTTCACGCAGAGTATTCTGTGAGCATCGGACGAGCCAACCCAATTTGTGCGTATGTTTCAGTATTACTCTCCCCTATGGATTCACTATGTATGGATATAGGACTAAACATAATTCTAACATTTTTTCAGAATTCCCGTTTAATTAGCGACTCGGAGATCGAAGCGCAACCACTGTGGGAGTATCCGTGCAAGTGTAGAGGCCGACCGCGAAAACTCCTCGAGTTCAATCTCAAAGACCTCAAACCCACGACGGCCGCTGATGGAATATTTGAAATCGTGTAAGTATAAGACTTGTTACCTATATCTATGGCTTTCCTACGGGTGCGACAGTATTAAGACACTCGCTCGGCCACTGACAGGCTCTTCTAGACCGAATAAATTATAAATTAAATTATTGTCCCGACCGGGATTCGAACCCGATACCTCTCGCTTCATGGTACATTAAGCACAAAATAGTAAATATCTTAGAGAGAGAGCATTGTTTATTTCATCATAATATAGGTGCACCTGTTTGTCAAGTCGTATTGGTTTAGAATTATCTCTGCTGGGCGGAGGAAAATTCGTTTAGTTCCCTAATTTTAAAAGAATCCATTAGTGACTTCGTATATTCATTGAAAAAATTACATTTTCAGTGATTCGTCAGATGGAAGCAGCACAGTAAACGGTTTCGCGATTTGGGCCGTGTGGATTGTCGGTGGCCGGCCTATGAGCACTGGCCCAACTGATTCGCCAACGTTTGGCCAGCTTGTCAACTGGGATATGCATACGCGGCAGGCGGTTAAGATATTGGTAAGAATTTGGAAATAAAAGTAAATTGTCACACGGGTGTGACAGTATTAAGAAACTCGCCCGGCCACTGGCAAGCCCTTCCAGAGACCGGGATTCGAACCCGATACCTGTCGCTTCTTGGTATACCTATTAAATCACTCAGCTTTGAGGCTCTCAAGTAAAATAAAAATTTATTTGTAACATAAAATTAGTGAAGTTTTAAGCATACAGTCGTGATCTGCACAATCTTATATATATAAAAGAATGTCGTGTTAGTTACTCCACTTATAACTCAAGAACGGCTGAATCGATTTAGCTGAAAATTGGCAGGGAGGTAGTTTAGAGCCAGGAGAATGACATAGGATACTTTTTATCCCATTCCCCCCTTTTTTTATTTTCCATATTCGCCACTTATTTCTAAATCGTTCAAGACACATTGCAACGTTGAATACTGCAATTCAGTTAAGTCCATAAAATATATTTGCAAATATCTCACGAAAAGCAGTGATATGGCGGTTTTCGGATTACAATCCTAGAATACCAACGATGAAATTTCATGCTATCAAGTTGGTCGTTAAGTGAACTGTAATGAAGCGATTTGGCGTATATTCGCATTTCCCATTCACGAATGTCATCCTACTGTTACGCATTTGGCGGTGCATCCGGAGAATGGTCAACGAATATATTTCACGGCTTCGAATGCTACGCAACGTGCTGAAACACCTCCAGCAACTACATTGA
>DWCF01002853.1:0-22039 GCA_018230265.1 Delias oraia | reverse complement strand
GAGCGATGTGGCCAGCCCATTGCCACTTCAACTTACTAATACGGCGGGCAATGTCGGTTATTTTGGTTCGGCTGCGGCTAGCCTCACGTAAACCTCACCTCACCTTAATAGTAAATGCTAGCCCACAATTAAGTATTGAGTACCATTGTGATATCATCCGCAGGGTGACGCCGCGGCAAACTCGCAGGAGGTTGAAGTCGACATTGACGAACTTCTGGACATGGACAGCGATGAACAACGCTGGAGACATCTCACGGTACGACACACATTTTCTCTAGATACTGGTTAGCCTATTAATTAATGTAATATTACAAAAAATTCTCTTCTTATATTCTAAAAGCTGTGCTTATCGTAAACATGCACTGCTCTAGCACTAACATTTAAGTATTTTTTACAAAATAATGTTACAGGTGCTTTTGGTTGATGCGAAAAAGCCTCAAAAAGATGTACACGTAAGTATATTTATATATATTAATTTTACTTCAAGTGCTTCTGTTTCTGGCGTATATACATTTTATACAGCGGCTTTAACGGGACTTTCTTGTTCCAGAGATTTATAAACGATCTTTTAGAAAAAGCAAAAACTTTGTAAATAAATAACGAACGAGGAACCTGTCATCACCCACTGCCGAGCCTAGCCTTCCACTTCGAGGATAAGTTAAGAGGCAAACAGCCCATGAACAGCTGCTGTAAGCAGGGATCTGTTCCTTGGAAATCCGTGACCCACAACGCCGGGGTCGATGTAAATAAAATTTGTAAGCTCAATAATTTATTGTACTTCATGCCACGTAGGTATCGTGTAGTAAGAGCGTAGGTACGTACCTACTGCTCGTAGGAGTATTGCGTACGTGGGAATACAGAACTACACGTTCGCATTCACTCGATCTTTAGCTAATTTTAGTCGTAACCTTAGTCTCAAATATTGAGAACATTATATAGGGTCTTTCGACAAGGACGGGACGATGTTAAAATAAATGAACACACGACCTTGTCTATGGTCATTACTCATTAAGTTTGAGCTCTTGGATCAGTTGCATCTTGTACGGAAAATTCTCCAAGTTAAAGTCTTGGAAAGCTATTGTGCACGGCTAGAAATCGACTCCCTCGGAGTCTTCGGAACAATCTCACGTTCCTTTGATGTAAAGAATTTGATTGCTTGTTTACCGATCCGGTTGTCTCAAAATTTGGTCCCTAATCATTGTAGAGTAGACTTTGAAGGACCACCGCATCTGCCGTAAAATGGGCACAGTATATTAACATCGTAAACACCGCTCTATTTGAAGACCTTATACTTACGGTTAAGGACCTGTTAAGTTTTTAAACAAATATGTATTTGACATTCGTCAACCCCTCTCCACGCATTTTAAAAACGAAAATACGTTTTTTAAAACATATCATATTTAAAATGTCAGTCATCTGTGTTTAGTTGTATATGAAATTTTTATTAGATAATAATTTTAATATGAATCTTTATTTATATTGGAATAACACGAATATATACCAAATTTCATTCTCGATGAGGCAGTCTCCTATTAGATAACTGACGATTCTTACTATCGTTTTGATTATATAACTCGCTATCATCATATTACTATTTTAAGCTTCACGGCTTTTTAAAAAAAGATCTTCTGATTTCAATGTTATCTATGAACAAAAGAAATAAATTATATTGTCTCTAGATAATTTTTATCCGCGAATTTTTCAGCGCGAGAATGTAAAAAAATGTAATTCAGAAAATAATTTGCTAATTGTGTATATCAAACAACTGCCTTTTTAAATAATCGTGCGCTATTTTAGTAATTAATATTGCTTTAATAATTATTGTGAAAAAATTTGCATAGGTCAAATAGGTCCGAGGTCATGAATCTGACTAGTCGCGACGATAGATTATGTTCAAATGTAGAGACGTATGTGTCTGGTGGCAAAGTAAGTGCTCAGTTAGATGGACTGGGTAACTAATTTAATAATAGTACGTCTAGAGGCAATTACTTTTGTTTCACATACGTTATATTCAAAGATTCTGATGAAATGTTCTACGCTGGTAACTCTTGTATCCTAGATTCTCTGAGTATTATTGACGAGAACTGCTGGCGGTTCACAATTTTAATGAATTAGGTATCCCAATGTCTTATTGTAGCATGTCCATGCAATTGAGCTCTTACGGGAGTAGGAGTAAGTAGTAATAAGTGTCAAATAATGATGCATTTTGTAATAAATCAGTTCGGATAAAATGCATTTTATTTCCCTATACTACGCATATTATATCCTTCGAATAGTATATATATTATTAGTATATATATTATTCCTCTAATAGTATATATTTTTTAATTCTATAATGAACAACGCAGCAGGTGGAATATATGTTAAGAGAACACCGCCGCCCATGAAGAACAGAGCCACAGTCCGCGCATTTGTTGTGTTACCGGATTTTTACGCCGCTTAAGCGTCACTTTCCGATATCCGCACTCACTCTGCGTTTTACGCTCACAAGTACCGTTTCACGCTGAGTATTCTGTGACCCCGTGGTATTACTACGGACGATTATTTATTACTTATGCAAAATTGTTTCAATTATTCATCCATTGTAATCAGCGTGTGAAAAAATTTGTTACCAAAATGAATAAGAAACAATCGTAAGATAATTCAACACATTTATTTGGTCCCTTTATTCAGTGAAGTTTTGATGAAAACTCTCAGTCATAACATCAAAAAATCCATAATGTAGCAAAAATATTGTATTATATTAAAACAGTTAAAAACTATACAGTCAACTTTTATACTTATGAAGGCAAACAACATTTTTCCCTATTTATTGATGAAGATGCGGAGTATTCAGACAATAAATATTATTAAAAATATAAAGATGCATAACGTCGACATAATATTTTTTTTGAAGATTTCACGGAGTACATCTAAAAACTTACAAGTAGCAATACAAAGGGGTCGCATTTGAGAGTGAGTTAGGTGGTCTCCATGAGAGAGGCGTCGGCGGTGATTGGCGTGAGCGGCGCCAGCAGGTCGCAATGCGGCGGCGGCGGCGGCGCAGCCAACGGGCGCAACGCGTCTCGCAACTCGCGGAAGCGGCGCTTGAAGGCGATACCGCAGCCGCGGGCCCGCCGGAACTCGATCATGACGCAGCCGCCGGCAGCGGGCGTTTCACGCACCCGCACCGCCCATGCGCGCATTCGCACTTCGCCACACTCGACGGCCATGACTCGCGGGTGCAAGTAACGGTACGTGTGTCCGCGCGCGGTCAGTTGTTCAGCGAGCGACGGTAGTGCTTCTCGTTCGGTGCAGCGCAGGAAAAGGCGCGTGAGACGTGGCGCGAGGCGCTGTAGCGGGGCGCCGCTCTCCGCCAGCAGGTCATCGCTGTGCGTCGGCTGCGAGTGGCACAGCAGCTCGTCCATATCTCGCACGCTGAGCTCTGCCTCGCCGCCACCAGCTGCGGCGCACGGCTGAGAGCTCCACGGCCGCCCACCCTCAGCGCCCAACTCCACGTCTGATCGGAAATACATGTCATCAAATGCCACGGTTGCTTTTTAAGCTTTCAACATTTATGAGAAGGGATTTTAACACCGCCGCCCATGAACCGCGCATTGTGTTGACATTTTACACCGCTTAAGCGGCACTTAGAAGGGCCTCCGATATCCTCACTCAGCGAAACAGTACGAGTACGGTTTCACGTTGAGCATGCTGAGCCCGTGGTATCAATTCGGACGAGCCGGCCCATTTAGTGCGTCCGTATATGATTCAACATAGCTACCCCACGGGTATAACAGTATTAAGACATCTGCCCGACCACTATCAAAGATTTCCAGAGACCGAATAAATTATAATTGTCCGGACCGCGATTCGAGCCCGATACCTCTCGCTTCATGGTACACTTTTTAAAACCTTTAAGCTACGAGGTTCTCAGGGATTATATATTGTTCAAATAAATTTACTTAATAGTTTTATATGTTATTGAAAAACTTTTACATACATTGAACAGTGAGACTGAAAATCTATACTTATAATAAAACTGTAGAGGTCACTTCTGTACATTAAATATATTTCCAAAATAACTATCAGGGCGTAATTAATGATCGATACTGACGTCAAAAATGGAATCAAAAATTGTTATCTTTTTTTGTCTGTATATTCGTTATAGAAGAAATTAACAATAAATAGAATAATAACAATAGAAACAAAAACTATTCGACGGATTTTTACTAAACTTGGTAATATTATTTTCCATACTTCTGGGCAGGTTATAGAATCTTTTCATCACGCTACAATCAATAGAAGCAGAGCAGTGAAGGCAAATTCATCTTTGGACTCGGTTAAGTTGCGTACCTGCCTGGTACCACGTCTGCCTCATCCACTAGTTAATAAATATAGATATTGCACTTTAGAAATGCAAACAATTATTGTTATATTTTCCAAAATACAATCCATGAGAAATGCTTCCAATTCAAAGGACAATAAATAAATGTAGATAATAGAAACCATTCATTAGCCGACAAAAAAGTCTAAAAAGAACAACAAAACAACCCTAACAGAACGTTTACTTAGTGAAGACAGAAGTACGTATTATATATTAAGAATCTAAGATTTTAATGAAGTTTCATCAAAAATGACATATATAAACTTTAAACTACAAAAAATATATAATTAAAAGGATGAATTAGGTTTTTGTAGCCAAGTCAGTAATATAATGGAAACAAATTCACACAAAATTCGTGCATCGTAGAGGGTGCTGGCGCGGTGCTTTGGTAATCTAGCTTTATGAGCACTGTACGTCATGAGCTAAATAACCAAAGTGCCGAGCCGAGCTCTCGCTGCGTTCGAGACGTGAAGGGCATTGAAGACGCTGCAAGTTGAGGTGCAGTCAGACGCCGGGCTGAGGCACAGGGCGTCTCTGAGGTCATCTCCACTCAGAGTCACCTAGTACCTGACCGAGCGCGTCGCGGTGCACTACGTCAACTGAGTAAAATTATTAAAAAAAGCTGCTAGACTTATAAGGTTTTCTTCTTTCTATTCTGTCAAAAGCAAGTGTATTAATATTTATACTGCGTTGAATTGCATAACTTGCGTAAGAGTCAAATCATACTTCGTATATGAATTCTCCAAATTGGCCTCAGTGTATGGAGGGGAAAACTCACCTGAATCACGCAGCCATCTGTGCGTGAGAATAGCCTCTATACTGGGACGTTTTGTAGAGTCCGGACGAAAGGCGCGACGAAGCAGGTCCAACGCTAACGGTGAAATCTTGCGCCAAGGCCCACGAGGGAAAGCTCCACCAGCCAGCCAAGCAGTCCACGCAGCGTACCGCGCATCGGATGCTTGAGCTCGCTCCCACGCCAGCTCTGGAATCCGAAAATAGTCGTTGTTAAACTTCATTGTTTATAGCAAATAATGTAACAATAACTCAATGTGACATAACAGCATTAAGTAGAAAGCTACTGAAGGCTCTTTCTTGTCGAAATTAGAACTAGTAAGCATTCAACATCTATATCTTTGTTTGACAAGTTTTTTCCAAGACAATTTATATCTTATGAAGTATATATATCAACACGTCGAAAGACTAATCCTCTTTTGTCTCAGCTTGCAACTTTACTCGTTGTACATTGTTTTGGTTAAAAGATATGATTGTTTTCATATATTAAGTAAGTTTGAATACTCTTACTTTAAATAATGGAATTTTGCTTTCAAATAATACTCCAGCTGAAAAATAAAAACTACTAAGGTGCACCAATTAGGTAGGCAGCGCGTCGATTGGCAGCGACTCGTAACTTCGGTACCGTAACTTTAGGGAATTAGAACGCCTACAGCTAGGATACCAAAGAAACGAGAAGCCGCAGAGGCGGTGGAAGCGCACCGTCGGTTAAAAGGTAGCAAAAGATGTCGGACACTTACCCCCAGCCAGCATAGCGAGAAGCACGAGTGAGGCAGCCCAGACGTCAGCGGGCGCCGCGCGGTACGGTCGCGTCGGCGCCGTTAGCACTTCCGGCGCGGCGTACGGTGGCGTACCACAAAGTCGAGAAAGCAGCCGTTCGCGTTCACCCTGCCGGAACACAGTGGCCATGCCGAAGTCGGAGATCTTGATTGTATCACGGTTGTCAAGCAGTAGGTTCTCAGGCTTAATGTCTCGGTGGGCAACACCGCGGCCATGCAGGTAGCGCAGGCCTTCTAGCAGTTGCCGCCAATAGCGGCGAGCGGCTGCTTCGCCAGTGCCCACGTCAGGCTCGATGCGGTCAAAAAGCTCGCCTCCTTGCGCGTACTCTAGGAATAAGTAGTGAACATCGCCATGCTGGCGCGCGCCTAGGCATCGCAGCACGTTCGTGTGACGCAGTGCGCGGTGTAGGGCGGCTTCACGCGCTCCCGCTCCATTCTCTGCCCCGCTACGGACTGCCTTCAAGGCCACGCTCGCACCCGACCGCGCGTGCACCAGCAGTCGAACCCTGCAGCACCGAAACATTTTTATAAATTTCTTCTTTTCAAATATAAAACCCTTTTGTCTTATTAAATTTATATTACTTGGAATTCAATTACTATTATTTATTAAAGCTATTCAAATTGCAAGTATCAATGTAAGTAAAAAAAATATGTGTAAACAACAAGTATCAGTATCCATAACTAAGCTGACTAAAAATAAAAACAAACTGTGAAAACATAATTGACAGTAAACAATCTAATACAAAACCATTTATTTAACAACATGTCATTCCTTGTCTGGTTTTGAGAAAAATTGTATCACCATAAAAACTATTTGAGAAATATATTATTACTATCTTCTGTTTGTTAGTTATCTTTTAATATAAGATTCAGAAGTATTCCTTGTGTAGGTTTAAATTATGGTAAGCTTTATTTCTTAATATTTCATTGGTCATTATTTAACAATGACTTCTGCAAATACTTCCTAAGATTTACTATAACTCACTGGTTTTTTTTTAGTGTACAACACACATTTATTTAGCAGTAATGTTAACCATGGTTACATAATTAATGTCCTTATCAATACCAACCATTTAAACTAAACTAAGTATGCAATTATTAGTCATAAAAAAATTAATTTAGTTATATTTGTGTATATTTAAAGTTTTAATCTTTTAGATGATACTCTTTTTAAACAGATGTTACTAGCTTGTTTAGATGCCAAATTTAACTCAAATATAGTGCAGTAATTTGAACAGGTTGTTATAAAAAACACTAATTATGCACATAATTGCCCAGGTAATGCATTGCTTTATATGATATTGTAAAACAACATTAAACCTGTAAAGAATGTTTAGAGAAATATTATATGAAGGAATATATTTATTCAGATAACAATAAAAAAATATTTCAAATAAGAACATGATACTGAAAATAATTAATAATAGGAATTGGAAAACTAAGAAATTATACATACTCGCCATAGGCGCCTTCGCCCAGCACTTGTGCCACCAGCCAACCTTCTACAAACTCTCCACCAGTGCTCATGTCAACGTTCTCAGCTGAGTGGCCTTCACTTTTCGCCGCCACACGGCTGCAACGCCGGGCTCCGGCGGATTATATTGCCGACCACGCCGACGACTTTCTCTGTTAAGAGTACCTTTTATATTCAATAACTTCTTATATCTAAGAACTTCTATAATTATACACTATAAGGCTTTCACGGTCTCTTAGGTTAAGCGAATTTTTGATACTAAATGGCGGAATGCACGTGGAGCTTAGTGAACAAAGCCTTTGACGAACGACGACATCGCCCTCGTCTCGTCGGCTATCTTACGCGATATCTGTAAGTACGATTGATAGTAAAATACTCATAAATCCGCGACGTAAAATTTATACAAAAACGCAATCATCGACAATATTGTTCAGGATTTATTTAAATACTAACCTTTTTATCTGTCTACCCCATTTTGCCATTTTTCTTGCTTCTTTCAAGTTGCAACAAATCAGCAATCAGTATTAAGGCGGCTAGTACAGATCAGGGTGACCTACTCAAAAATAGACAACCTGCCAAAGGTAGCTGAAATAATAACTAATACTCACATTCAACGTACAGATATAAAAGATATTTAAAAAAAATCTTATATAAAATAAAATTTGTTTAATAACAATGCTTAAAAAATATCATAGAAAATATTTGTATAATATATATTATATAAGAAAATAAATTTGGGAACTAAAATATTTCCCTAAGCTGTAGGAGTCTACCAGAAATGGCCACAGTGTTGCAAATGTGACCGCAGCCGCACTGTCCCGTTAGGTTCCATTGATGCCGAAGTTTACTTCGTTTAGAATCGGCTTTATTTCAACTCCGAACGAATCACGATCAATGGCTGGAAACGTTCAGAAATATTTATTTTCATATAATTACAATTTAATTATCTCGAAAATAAATCTTTGTTATTTTTGTTTTACTCTTTTTATAATTATTTAAGTAGTAAAGTTGTTGATACGGATAACGCTGTAATTATATAAACACATAATAAAAATAAATAATTTATATAACATAGGAATTATTTAAATTAAAAAAACGATTTCAAGCTATTGAAAACTTTTATATATTCTAATAGTTGAATATTACTCATCATTTGAAGTGGTTACTTAGACTATAATTCATAAGTATGAAGTAACAGTATACGTGGTGTATATACTACTACTAAGCTTTCATTATACTATTATTAAGAGTCTATACTCTTGCGTATTCTTATTTCATTTCTCCATTTTGTTCACAGTTCATTTCATTAATCATCAAGATATTTCTGCACTTTAAAATTTAAAATTATTGTTCTTTAATTCTGTGCAACTCGTATTCTGGAACCCTGTTATTATCTATATTGGTTTGTTTAAATATGATTTAATATAGAGATAAAAGCAAAGTGTCACTGTCAAATAGTAATCAAAATTGGTGAACGTTGAATCAAGAACGGAAAAAAAATATTACATTTATTTCTTCAATCAATCTTTTCCTTAAACGATTAATACTAATTTGAATTTTCATAAAAATAAATAAGTTCTGTAAGAACTTTAACGTACATATTAACATTAAACATGGTATGTTTCTCTTAATTAATAAAATAATATTTGTGTACTATTCTTAATTTGGTTTTATATTTTAGGCAGGATATTCAGAAGATCAATTAGCAGGTGAGTCATAATCTATAAAATTTTGACATATAATTAATAAAAGATAAACACCATTTCGAAACAATAAAGGCTACTGAGTACCATGATGTCATTACGTATCATGTTAAAACGTAGAAGTTATGGCGAATCACTTATATTTGTAACGCGTAAGGTAAGACTTGGGAAATGCGTGTCGCACTGTTGTAAGCTGGCTTATGACTCACGTCAATCAACAACCTCAACGAAAGCGTCACCTATTGCAAGCGCCCTACATTCCATATATGGTTTGTATTTTTATTTAATATGGATGTCGGAGGCCGACTGCCGTGTGGCGTGTACAATGTTGAGTACTCTACCTGCAGCTACTCAGTGCGTTGGCGGCTTTCCCTAGTGCAACATGTTTATGTTTGACCCACCTACTAAGTTGAAACTTAACTCTGTTGAAGGTACAGTATAATTTAACCATTAGAGGAGTTTCAGCTTCTGATAGAAACTAGTTATAAGGAAAGAAAATTTCTTATTGCAGAGTTTCAAGAAGCATTCCAGCTATTTGATTCTCGTGGAGATGGCAAAATACATGTGGCTCAAATTGGAGATGCCCTGAGGGCACTTGGCCAGAATCCAACTGAATCTGATGTCAAGAAATGTACATTACACTTAAAGCCTGATGAGAGAATATCCTTTGAAGTATTTTTACCAATATACCAGGTACATATTATAATAAGATGTATGTATTACATGTTTTTATTCACCTTGAAACTAGTTATGGGCTTGTTGTGAGGTCATTTTACCAATAAAATTATTTTTTTCAACTATGGGTGCTGTAATTACTGGCGTTAGTTTCATTATATAGTTTGAAAAAGTGATAAAGTTTAAAATTAAAGTAATAATTTTTTGATTAAAACAGTTGACTTGATATATATATTCTCAATAAATAGAATTAGTATTATATTTAATTTATATTTTATAGGCAATTTCCAAAGCCCGCAGTGGTGACACAGCAAATGACTTCATTGAGGGGTTGCGCCACTTTGACAAGGACGGTAATGGTTTTATATCATCTGCTGAGCTCCGCCATCTTTTGTCAACACTGGGTGAGAAACTGAGTGACGATGAGGTGGAACAGTTGTTGCTAGGTCAGGAGGACTCACATGGCAACATCAATTATGAGAATTTTGTGCACCTCATAATGCAGGGCTAAATTTCCTCCAAAAGCATTTCCCAATTAATTTAGATTTTATAGTATTTACACAGGTGTTGACTAGTTACTCCAACTGGTTCCAGCATTTTCTGTTTTTAACAGATATTTAATTTTATGGACCATAGTAGCTTAAGTACTTATGTATAACAAGGTTTAAAACATTTCCATTTACTATTTAGGAGATATTCTTTACTTAAATCTTAACATTGGTTGCAATACAATTAAATTATTAAACATATTATTTTTAGTTAAAAATATTCCAAAATATTTATTGTATTGCTAAATTTTGTAATCTAATGTAAAATTTATGTACACACGAATAAAATAAGTGGTAATATTATTAATCTTGGTTTTTTTATTTAGCCACTTTATCTACAGATTTTATTTTAGATTGCCTAGTACGTAGTCGTATTTTATTTTTACTCTCTCCGTTATGGTAATACATATTTTATAACAGGGATCTAATTTATTTTATCATTGGAACAATCAGTCATGGAAGGTTTTATTTATTGTATATTAGGATGTTTTTGTATGAGTGGGCAACAGAATCCGCTGTTGATGCTATCAATAATGCTTCTATAAACGAATAAATTTTTTTACAATAATTGATGTAACCAAATTTAGTTTTATGGTATAGCGAACAACGGAGCAGGTGGGTCTCTTATATGGTAAGAGAACACCGCCGCCACAGTCCGCACATTGGTCGTGTTGTTGGCTTTATACGCCGCTTAAGCGGCACTTTGTTTTAAGGTCCTCCGATAGGTATCCTCCCTCTGCGAAACACAATACAAGTACCGTTACACGTTGACTATTCTGTGAACCCGTGGTATCACTGTCGAGCCGGCCCAATTCCTGCGTAAGCACATGCTTCAGCACGGCTCTCCCACGTGTACATTGATCCAATATCAATGTAGAGTTGTTAAAGAAAAACTCTCCAATGCCCTTAGGGCGTCGCGAGGCGATTGGCAAACATGTGCTGTCACAACTGCGTGTAGATACAACCTAGTCCTATGAGCGCTGCTCGCATTCTGTTTGTTGCTGTTGTAAACGCGAGATGGAAAATAAATGTTTAAAAAGAGGTGAGAGTTGCAATTTTCACAACCCCGACAAGAGCGCGGCGATAATGTTCGCCAAAGCCTCATCATACTGGCACTTCGACCTGCCTAAAGCCGTCACGCTCTACGACCTGCCAATCCCCTGGTGTAACCAAGTCAAGTACCTAGGCGTCACCCTTTACAGAGGACTGACCTTCGGGAAACATATAAAAAGAGTCCGCAAAGGCGGCCTTTGTCCTCTTTCGTCTGCATTACCTCCTCAATAAGAAGAGCAAACTGTCCCTCAGACACAAAATCACGTTCTATAAGACGTGTATCCGCCCGTGCATGTCCTACGCCAGCATAGCTTTTGCACACTCTGCACCCAGTCACATTGCGCGCCTGCAGGCGATCCAGTCGCGACCGGGGCGCCCTGGTTCGTGCGGAATGTGGATCTACATTTCGATCTGGCGATCCCGACAATAGCCGAATGGATGAAGCGGGCGACTGAGCTGTACTACGACAAGGCAAAGTCGCACCCTAATCCGCTAATACGCGACAGCGTCAAATATTTCGCGGCCCCATTAAGGCAAAAGCGCCAGGGACCGATACTTGTCGCGAAGCGCATTCCGGTGAGCTTCCGGCTGGCCGCCCAGGCGGCCAACGTCGCCGCGACGGCTCAAGCTCAGGTACGTGGCTCGCAGGAGGCGCCCTTGGGCCTGTCGCAGTTATAAACCAATCTCTCGGCGAGCCTATGGCTCGCCCCAAAAGGTCGCGAGAAGCTGTAGAGGCCAATTTCCACAATTGAGCTTCGATTCCTGAAACTATGCTATGCAAGCACATCTTTCTCAGAATCATGCTTACTATAACCATAAATAGGTGTAATTATAATTTATGTCTCTTGGACGAGAAATAACAATTGTATAGGGCGGCTTAGTGTAAATAAGTTTGGGAAGCCCTGGGCTAGATAATTGGTACACATTCCGTGATGTTCGTGTATCACCTGGAATTCCGCAAGGCCGAACGACGTGAGGGTCGCGGGCGAGGTGCAGTAATCGTCCGTTACGATCACCGGGAACAAGGATCCTAAAGGAGAGATAATCGGCGCGAACATTAGCGATGCTTCCTGCAAGCGGGGAGCGTAGGTGAGGGGAAGAGGTGGTCAGCGAGCGACTATCAGTTGTGACTCGTAAGTAGTGGTCAGTTGACGTGCAATGTGGCGGCTGTGGCCGCTGTTCGCGACGCTACTGTGCGCTCGCGGGGCGCTCTTACCGCTGGAAGCAGAGCGGCTGCGTGCCTCAGTCGGAGGCTACGCCGTTATGAACTGCCACCTCGACTTCCCCTTTGGGAACGAAATACCGTACCACCTTCAATGGGATAAAGATGTGAGAGCCATTCTTTAAATTACTAGCAATACCTTCTCCTATTCGGATGTGGGTGTCGCAGCAGTGTATTATACGTGCTAGCAAGAGTAGTGAAGACACTTTTTAATATTAACTATTCAAAAATATACCTATATTATTCATCCTTTAAGAAAACGACTGAAATTCTAATTAAATAACTTTCTTTCGCTGTGTGGCACCGTTATTAAGAAGTTGCTTATTAAGGGCTTATAAGTAAATAGTAATATATTAATTACAGAAATATTTCTTTTTAAGTTGTAATAAGAATGCATTTATTAAGCTAACTAAACGTAAGTTACGAAAGTAAAGGAACCTAGTCTATTTAATCGCCATTTGCTATAAAAATATATATTCTAACTTAAAAAAACCTATTGCGACATGAAGGCTTATAAAAGTTCGCTGTTGTTCTAGTAAAAAGTATCTGTTGACACTGAGGGCTAGACATCGGTTCGCAACCACAATCACCTCTGCGGCGAGCGCTGACTTACAGCGATTGACGATAAACAAACATTGAAAGAAGATCTTTCTACTCTCATTACTGATTGACCTTATGGTTTCATTTTATTTTTTATATGATTTTGTATGTAAATATATTCTAATGTAGTGATATGTTATGCAATCATTACCTATTGAGTAGCAGCGTTCTTAAATACAGGATTAAATTTGGTGTTTTTCTATTCGTCATCTTAATACACTCGCTGTAACCTCCTTTTTTAAGTTTTGCTTAATGATGGCTACACCTGCTAAGTTGATTCTTATTTTTAATGAGCACACAGCGTCACTTATGATTGTAATATAAATCAATCCATTTTTTTTGTTAAATCAATTCATTAGCCTGACGGTGTACCAAATCTCTATACCAGGGTGAATATCAAAGCCTTCGCTTGGATTCTAGGCACCGCGGACTTGTGGTTGTCATGGGCTAAAATTAACCTGTGGAATGTATTACTTAGTAACGCATTCAAAGTATCAGGTGGGTGGCCTCCAGGACGTCGTGGGCCCCAGGGAGCGTCGGTGAACCGTTGCGACGCACACAATAAGGCCGCAGCTATTTATTTCACTTTGACCGCTTTTGGGACAAAACAAATTCTATACACAAAGACCTATTGTAATGCGATCTTTAAAGTGACTTCAAAAACTATTAATAGTACCTATTTATTGACCTCTGCTGAATCCCGCTATATGAGCTATCGAAACCATTGTAACGAGTCGCAATCAATTGTGGTTTTGTGCAACTCGTACAAACATCGACATGGGAACTATTAAATTAAAGTGAAATTGAGGGTTGAGTTTCGGAAGTTTTGAGTACAGTTACAACTTATTAGCTGGTCTTAGATTTGAGAGCGCTGCATCGCGTGGGAGACACCGTGGCAGCGGTAATTGAGCGGTTAACAGGAGCGGGCAGCTCGCTGTGACGTCACGCACAATTATCCAGTTGGCCATGCTCAACCCTCGCTGCTGCCGCCACGCGTCTCTCTCTGCGTACTTCCACGTTTTCCTATTTTAAGAGGGGCCACTTCAATCAGTTCCTTCGGGAAAAACATTACCTTTATTTAATAGAACATCAAGATTTTTATAATCCTTTGATTTGTAAAGGCCTATTCTTCAGACAAAAATTATTTTTGACTCTTTGTCATTACTTGTTAAGTAAAAAATACTAAGACTATGCATAAAATAGCGGTACCTAGTTTTTGGTTATCTAAAACAAGTAAAAAGACTTTCTCGGGAACTGTGTTCGCTTATACATGATGGAATTTTGTAATGCCACTTGGAGGGGAAGTACTATTAATACAGTAGATAAAAAATTTTGCTCAAAGAAAATATTCCTTTATTTTAGAAAAGAAAGGAAACTGTATTCAAAGACTTAAAAATTCGCTAGCAACCATTGTAAATTTGGCGATAAAAAAAGGTGACAACAACCCTATGAGTTTCTTGTCGGTTCTTCTCGTAGAGGAATAGCTTCCGAATCGATGGTAGCTTTACTATTATAAATTGACTTGCAAAATTCCCTTTTTAAGGCCTATTTGAATAAATGCTTTTTGAGTAAATAAAATCCATGAAATCTCTTAATATAACATACACAGATGCATCACTATAACTTGGTTATCTTAACACCGAAGACTTACAGAAGTTAACCTAATACGTAAGCATGTCTCATTTGATTTCTGTTCTTGCTTGTAACAATCTGTACTCCTTTGTTAGTCCTTTAAAAGAATAGACAATTTAGTGAACCCGGGCAGCGTCAGGAAGTGACCCACTCTACAAACGGGCACGGCGCGGGACACGTGCTCATGACTGCGCTAATCATAATATCTTGCTTTAAGTAATCTCTAACTAGGATTCGTCACCGCCATTACGCTCGAGTGCTGACATCCTGTCTCAAATTATTTATACTTAATAACCTTGTTTTCTTTTCTTATATAATATTATATAAGAATATGAATTAAGTTATGTCAACCTAAGAAGCTAATTGCTGTTTTGTTATTTTCAGGATGAAACTATTTTCTCGTGGTACAGCGGAGATGCAGCTCCGCGCGTGGCAGACCGCTGGGGCGGCCGTATACGGCGCGTCGGGCCTGGCGTGCCTCCCGAAGAAGGAGACATGCCTCCCAGCTCTCTAGGCGGTGGTTCCGTCAACATAAGCTCGGTGCGCGAGACTGACGCTGGGCTCTACCGCTGCATGGTCACCTTCCCTAATCGTACTCCTCCTTCGCGCAACAACGGCACGTTTTACTATCTAGACGTCGAAGGTACTTTTAATTTATTTTCATTAATATTTCTGTGATTGCTTAGCAGGCTTATTTATGGTATGTATAGTGGACAACGGAGTAGGTGGGTTTTCTTTATGGTAACAAAACACCGCCGCTCGTACCCAACCGCGCATCATTCTATGCATTGGTTGTGTTGCTTTTTATGTTGCATTGGTTTTTTACGCCAATTAAGCGGCATTTTTAAGGGTATCCGATATCCTCACTAAGTCTGCGAAACACAATACAATGTGAGCCGGCCCATTTGGTGGGTCAGCATGGCCCTCCCATGGGTGTGACTGTATTACTACACTTGTCCGGACACTGTCAAGTCCTTCCAGAGACCGAATAAATTATAAATTAAATTATAATGTATAATTGTCCGAATCGGGATTCGAACCAGATACTTCTCGCTTCATGTCGTTGGGGTGGTGTTTGCCATAATCGCCACGCTTGGCAGGCGGGTTGATCGCAGTTAGGTTATAGAGTATGCGGAGGACGACACCCACGGGACGATATGGGGAAACGCAATTCTAAGCCTGCGCTTCACGTCCGGTCCGTAAGGGAGGCCTATGTCCAGCAGTGGATGTCCTACGGTTGAAATGATGATGCTGACCTCTCGCTTCGTGGTATTAAACCTCTTAGCTACTTAGCAGTTTTTTGTGTGATTTCAGGCGGTAACCTAATAGTGACTCCGCCCGTGAACGTGACCGTTGTGGAGGGTGACAGCGCGGAGCTAGAGTGTTTGGCGAAAAGCCCAGAATGGAGCGTGGAGTGGTATCGCGAGGATGTCAGCGTGAGTGCACTGCCCGAGTTGGCGTCTCGCACGTCCCTGGCTCCGAATGGCTCGCTGCTGCTACGGCGCGCACTCAGCTCTGACCTTGGCCGATACGAGTGCCGCGTCAGCGCACCGGATGGACGGCGGCAGGCTGCTGCCGCGCACCTAGACGTACACTGTTCGTATACCTAGTAAATTCACTTCTGCATTCATAGTTGCTTGTTCACTCATGGGAGAGCCATGTTGAAGCATATGCGGACGCAGCGATTGGGCCGGCACGTCCGAAGTGATACCACGGGCTCAAATACTCAGCATAAAACGCTACTTGTACTGTGTTTCGCAGTGAGTGAGAAAGTCGAAGGCCCTTAAAAGTGTCGCTTAAGTGGCGTAAAAGGCCGGCAACACAACAAATGCATGGATTGTGGCGCGGTTTTTCACGGATGGCGGTGATCTCTTATATCTCCATATAGGAGACCCACCTGCTTTACTGTCTGCTATACTATAAAAAAAGTTAAAACAATACTCTAGGGCGTTCCCAAAGGTTTCCAACCCGCGGCGCACTTACAAATTTAGTATTTTGTCACGGCGCCCTAGGTTTCTGACAAAAATACAGTCGAAAGAAATAGGAACCTATAATAATATTAATTAAATAATACATAAAAAATAATAAAACATCTATAATTTTAAATGTAATTATACATATAATATATAAATATATAAAAATTAAACATTACTGCTTTTGGATAATGATAGAACAATGGACTTATGGCGATTTTTGTCATTTTTTACTTTGGCACTTCTATTTTAGGCATACAAAATTTCATAAAAAAGTTCTATTGAAAGTATTAAAGTTTACCAATAGAACTTTTTTAATAGTTTACTATTAATTGTATTGGTTAACTATTTAAAAAATTCTAACCTAAAATCCAATTAGGTAATCGAAGTCCGCATATTTAGAGGAACAAGAGTGTCTATTTAGTAGTGATATTGCGGTCTACAGACAAAGCCAAAGTAGTGTATTCGCCCGCCGAGCGGCACCTAGGCTACGGCAAGCCGGCCAGCCTCGACTGCCACTTCAGCGCCAACCCGCCGCTCACGAACCTGCGCTGGGAGAAGGACGGCTTCCTCTTCGACCCCTACAACGTGCCCGGCGTCTTCTACAGCCGTAACGGCAGTCTGCTCTTTAATAAGGTATTATACATACATTATCTCTGTAATTCATTTTACTCGGTCTCTGGACGGCTTTAACAATAGCCGGGCAGAGGTCTTAAAATTGTACTGTATTCTAGACCCTTACATAGTGCCACTTAAGCAGCGTAAAAAGCCGGCAATACAACCAATACGTGGACTGTGGCGCGGTTGTTCATGGGCGTCGGTGTTCTCTTAGCATATAGAAAACCAACCCGCTCCATTGTCCGCTATACCATAAAATATAATTTACTTGTTGTAATTATAATATTAAATGAAATGCAGCTCGTTAAACGTCAAAATCAGTTTACCAGCAATTCCAAGCCAACTCAGTGGGTGTAATTACTTTCTGAGTCTGATCATTGGTAAAACCATTAGCTTATTTCGCATGTTCCGATTAAGATTTTTGTTTTTCTTAACACAATCATTTATATTTTTTCGAACATACCTACATTACATTCTCCAAATGTATTGAGATGCAATGCATGTACAGTGAGCTGGTTGTTTTTTGAAGGTGGACGAGTCGCACGAAGGCGTGTACTCCTGCACGCCATACAACTCGCTAGGGTCGGCTGGTGCCAGCGCCGGTGTCCGCGTTCGCGTACAACGCCCTCCAGCACTCGCTCTGCGCCCGCGACCGCTGTATCTGGCGCGTCTCGCTGGCCGTGTAACGCTGCCCTGCGCTGCGGAACCGCAAACGGGCGCTACCTCTCCATCCTTGTCCTGGGTTCGAAAAGACGGGCGTTCCCTCCCTGACGGCCGCCACACGCTCGACAGTGGTAATCTCACCATCACCGATGTCCAGGAAGAGGATCGCGGCTCGTATGTGTGCACACTCAGCAATGAGGCGGCCGCAGTGAGCGCGGAAACCGAGCTGGTGGTTGAGAACGTGGCACCGCGCGCGCCACACGACCTGAGCGCTCGCGCCGAGTCTGGAGCTGTTCATGTGACTTGGGCGGCAGACCGCGCGGACCTGGACTACCAGCTGTGGTGGCGGGAACGAGACCGCGGCGAGTGGCGCACCATGAATCTCTTGACACGCGGAGCGACACACGCCACGCTACGCGGTCTACAAGCTGCCACACAGTACGAGTTGCGTGTCCTTGCGCAGGACCGCCTAGGGGACGGCCTCTTTAGCCAGCCTATATTCGTCACCACGCCTGGTATAGTATTTATATAGGGTGGATAGTGGCTACACCCGTGGGAGAGCCATGCTGACGCACTAATTGGGCCGGCTTGTCCGAACTAATGTCACGGGCTCCCAGAATACTCAGCGTGAAACCGTACTTGTACCCGGTTTCGCAAAGTGAGTGAGGATATCGCAGTCCCTTAAAAATGCCGCTTAAGCGGTGTAAAATGCCGGCAATACAACTAATGCGCGGAGTGTGGCGCGGTTGTTCATGGGTTGTTTACTTACCACATAGGAGACCCACCTGCTCCGTTGTCCGATATATTATAAAAAAACACTAGCAACAAGCTATTGCTCAGCTACAACTATAATACTGATAAAAAGTTTCTTTTTTTAATGATGATTGCTAGTTACCGTATATTATCTGTTTGCTTTTTGGCAAAAGCCTTCTCCAAAATCCTCCATTCATTACGATATTCAAGATAGTACACAGTAGGACCCTAGTCAGGCCAGCAGGGTTATTTCCAAACCAATATGACTGGGGACCTTCAAGAAAAGAGCGTACACTCCTGCTCGTTTGCCATCGATTTTATAACATTTAACCTGAAATCTTTCCAGACTGACAAAAAGCGTTTTAACATTATATAAATTCTATAAATTGCTTACCATCTTGAAGAACTTAATTGAAATTTTTATTTTGATTACATCTTTTAACTGTGCGCAGAGTTTGAGGCTAGTGGTATGGCGGAGGTGAGTGAGGAAGTAGCAACGATGCTTCCGGTCAGCGAAATAACGGCAGCAGGGGAGACCGAGGAGGCTGAGGCAGAGGCAATGGAAGGTGTGGCGGAGCTGGACGTGCGCGTCGTGATCGTGGAGGAAGGCGCACTGGTGCGCTGGACGCCACACGCCGCGGGCGAGCGTTGCGCAGTGCGCTGGTTCCGCGACGACCAGCCGCGCCGCCTACTGGTGCTTACGTACACCACTCACGACCACCTCCTTGGTGAGCGATTCTTTCTTCAAAACATACAGTTTAATATGAATTCGCAGACAAGGGAGCAGGTGGGTCTTCTATGTGGAAAGAGAGAACCGCCGCCTATTGAACGACTCCACAGAATGCCCATAGGTTATGTGGCCGGCTTTTTACTAGTGTAATAAGTGTCTTAAGCGTTAAGTGGTCTTAAGCGGTGTTTTTAAGGTCCTCCGATGTCCTAATTCATTCTGAGAAACACAGTAGATGCACAGTTTCAAGTACAACTACCATTACACGTCGAGTATCCTGTGAGCCCGTGGTATCACTTCGGACGACCCGGACTAATTAGTGCGACAGCATATGCTTCAACATGACTCTCCCACGTGCAAAAACCATATTAAAAAGTGAGGGAAAGTGGGAATATGCCATATTTTTTTAAAGCACATGAGAATCTTTGCGACAGGGTTTAACCCGCGTTTTTTACTGCAACTTTCTATATAAAGATGGAACAACCTAGTAATCTGTATTGAAACGAAGTTCTTTACGGACGGCAGGCTTGGAGGAGATAGAGATTTTGCTGCGAGACCAAACTGAAAAAAAATGTGACTAAAACTGTAACAAAAAGCCCGTGGAACAAAACCGTTAAATGAGACGTGCGCAGGCGCGACACTCGTATACACAAGCGAGTAGTATAAAATACCTTTCTGTTTCTTTCTTTTCGTTAAATAAACAAAAATAAAGAGACATATTTCGTTATTTTAATTGATAATTTGAATTACGTTTTTTTTTATTTTACGTAATTTAAAATTTCGCTTTGCAGTGGGCGCTGTGGAAGAAGGCGGCGTGTATTGGGTGCAGGTCCAGTGTGGCGGAGCTTGGGGCAGTTCCATCGCTCGCGTGCCACACTATGGACGGCTTCGAGCCGCCGCACTTGGAGTCGGCGTGGGTGCGCTACTGCTGGCTGCTGCAGCAACAGCTGCCTGGCTGCTTCGACGTCGTCTCTTTCGTCGCCCCGTGCGCGACAAACGGTCGCGTTGAACTATAAGTGGAAAATGACCAGTGTTACAGGCATAATGTAGCATGTGACAACCTTTGTAAATATAATCGCCAATCCGGTGTGGTACAATCGATTTCCGGATATTTTAAATTACGTAAAAATTTAGATATATAATTTTACCAAAAAATGCGCCTACACGAAACGAATTACATAACTACTGTCCACTCGAAGACGATCATATGACATTACGCCAAGTAGTACCGTCGGTATTCTATTATATGTCTTGTTATTTGTGATCGGACTGGTGAAATGGAGATACCACATAGGGCCAGTGATGTTTAATAGGATAGAATTTATGTGCAATTTACAAAGTAGCAAAGATTTATCACCCAGTGAATGGGAATAATATAATGGGAATAAACATTATTCTTATACGTTCTAGTCCCAGTTGATTTCACTTTCAGCACGTGTTTAATAACCATTTGACACGAATCGAAATCGTCAATAGCAAGAAATAAATAAAACATTTGATTGATTACTGTTATACAGGTTTAAAATAAAATAATTCCTTTCGTGTTCTATAACTTGCAAAATATTTCGCTGGGTTGGTAGAAATAGTCTTTAAGTTATAAAATATATGAAGTTAATTGTTATAAGATATTTCAAATCTAATTTATTGTTATGGTTATTTTTCTATTAATGTATTATTCTTATTCTTAGATCTTATTAAATAAATATATTCTAAAAATCCTTACTATTTTCTTGTTTTGTGACAATTATTATGATATACCTATATATAAAACAAGAACCATGTAAAAAGATGATGAATGAAGAACCTATTAATAAAATTGAAGCAATCTTACCTGCCTTAAGCTGTCTTATTCAAGATACTTCAATCATAGTAGATCTCCTTCCACGCACCACCTATCTTTATTCCGTATCAATTTACACATAGTAAATTCCAAACACAGTACTTTTAGATGACAAGCGTTCAAGCATTGAAGACGCTCTAAATTTTTGTATAATGCGAGTTTTAATTATGTACGATCACATTTAACAAATTTCTTCACCACAGAAGGAAAAGTTGATTGGCTAGATGTCAATATTTAATATCTAACATAAAAATGTAAATTAATATGCGTATGAACAATTAAATTTCTTCTTTTCACCATTGTCATTTTCTTCGCGTCCAAATTCCTATCAAATATCATGTATATGTTCCTGAATGATCGCTATTTATCATGTCTGTTTCTCTTATTTATCTATAAATAATTATATATTAAAAGCTTCGGTTTCCATATCGCACGATCTCGGGACGGACTGAAACTATACCGCTATTTATATATGGACTGGTAGACTCGGCAGACGTCGTTCTGCCCGCTACGCTACCCACCGAGTCTGACTTACATGTTTCTTTTAAATATTGTTATGTTTGCACAATACAATTATAAACTGTAATCTATGTCTTATTCTGATTATACAAAGTTTGACTA
>DWCF01002852.1:0-22040 GCA_018230265.1 Delias oraia | reverse complement strand
TGAAGTGTCCTTTAGTCGCCTCTTACGACATCCCATTAGGAAGACTGGGAGTGGTACTATTCTGATCCGGTAACCACTGTATAGTGAGACGTAAATTTAGTGTACTGTGAAACATTTCCTTTATAGCTAGTCATACTGGTTATTTTTTAAAACAGAACCCAATCCCGTATACTTTCAACCGCGTTTTTTGACGCAGAATTCAAATGAGCGTATTAAAGTTTTCAAGTTCAAAAAAAAATTGTTGTTGGAGTATAGTCAATTTAAAATTATTTTAATTAATTTTTATTTATAAAATAATAGACGATTATACTTTATAAAAAAACGACAAAACAAAGGCATATTGTATATACTAAATATCTTTGCTTTATATGCTGTAAATTGGTATATACAAATTCTTCCATTCAAAGGTTGACTCTTTTTTTCTATTTATATTTTTTATTCCAAGCTTGATTTTTTTATAACTAATATGACTGGATCAAGTCGAATGTAGCGGCAATTTGTATATACTGGAAGTCCATTACGAAACGAATTTTTCTACAGTGACAACGGTGTGCAGTGCTTGCAGAGCCCAATGAATGAAGCTAACGATTGAGCGCTACTTTGCTAACGCCAAACATCACCCAAATTCACTCGTGCACCACAGCGCTGATTACATTCCTCGCCTGACCAAACACAAACGGAGAACCAGGGACACACGATCGTACGTATCGGACGTATTACACGATCCGGATGATCCTATCACAATAGGTAACAACAAGCTGATAGCCTCCCAAGAGGATAATAACATAAACTCAGATGGTAGTGTTCTGTGTAGGGACCGTGACAACAACCGCCTCCACCGGATAAGGAGGCGAGGACCAGCTACGTCGCCAGACTCACCCCGGTGAGCTTTCGACCTGCTGCTCAGGCGGCCAATACCCCTGCAACGTCCCAAGCCGAGGTTCGTGTCTCGCAGGAGATGTCCTTGCCGTAATCGCGGCTAAAATTACCGTGAAATAAAAATACGCCCCAAAATACCGTGCGAAGCTGTGATGGCTGTATGGCCGGCAGAAAAAAAAAGTGCTTGCAGAATGCAGTGTATTACGGAACACAGTCTAAAAGTTACGAGCATTAAAGTTTAACACGTGGATTTAGTTATTTAATTCTATTTGTATAATTTTACTAGAAAATTATAAACAAGTGAAATTATCACCGAATAAATATATAAAAAAATTAGCGTTCCCCTCTAATAGTTATAAAATGTGAGAATATTTTGGGGACATGTCCAAAGAAGGTTATAGTGCCGAAAAGAAAGAGGGTGAAAGTAAAATAGTTTTAGAACGCTTGCAGTCATATTTAAAAGATAAAAGAAGTACTGAATCATCGGAAGCAACTGCCATTTATACTAAACCAATTTCTGGTTTAGGTTTTGAACAAACTGCTATTACAATTCCGACCAACAAAGAGACTGGTAATAACAACGTTCTTCGCGAAGTGTTGAATCATAAGAAAGCAGAGTTACTGAGACAACCTGAAGTAATCACATTTTTGAAATCTTTATCAACAGACTTAAAGAAATAACCTAAAATGGCAGTGGCTGCACGAAAAAGTGCCGAGTTTCTTATGCGTAAAACTTTAGATCGACAAGCTGCAGTTACTCGGATGAAAGTTAGTTTTAAGAAGAATCAAATAGTACAAGTTATCCATGATTATGTACAAGAAAGCCAATATGGACCTTACAATGAACTGCTAAACATTCTTAAAGATAAACAAATATCTGATGGAAACTTCAAAGTGTTATTCGAGGATTGTTTGTCATGTATTATTTATTTTGAAAAGGATTGGAAAGTTTTTATTGACTTACTGTGTGGTATTCAGTGGATAAATAGAGGTCCTGATTTAGTTAAAGTATTTACTAAGTTCATAATTAGTTTATTGTCTGCTCATATCTACCATTCTCCAAATGTTATGACTACATTAGTTAATTTATTTAAAGGTAATTTAAATTTCTGTACATAAATTTATTTTGTGTGTATTAGTGACTTATATTTATTACTCTTACTGAATAATCATTCCAAATTTATGTCTAGTAGCATGTTTTAAAAGGTTTGTTATTAGTTGAAGGTGAGAATTGGGAATATCATCCAACGGAGGAGCTAATACAACAATGGTCTAATATTCATGCATTAATTGCAGAAATAGTCGCTTTTATGCCTATGTAAGTATAGGATGACTTTATGAACTTATTACATAAATTTATATACATTCCTTTTTTGCTCTATAGATAATATTGTATTTTTCAGGGCAACTAATATTTTAATGCAAATAGTAATGGACAATTTTCCATATTACAAAGCTGGTTGTTATGTTAACAGAGCTTATATACACAATTTAATATGGATGAGTAAGTACATACCATCACTTAAGGAACAGATCATGTCTGCTATTATTCACAGGTAAAATATTTAAGCTTTATTTTTGCATAATACTCACCATAATAACTGTTTTTATCACCATAACCGTTTAATTCAAAAATATTTATATTATAACATTTTTATAAATTAAATAAATACAGGGTTAACTCCATGTAACATCCCCCGATTTAACGACAAACTCCTTAAAGTGTCGAAATCAATTGGCTTTAGTTGGTTTAGCTTGTCTTCCATACACTGATTTTTCTTCTCTCCATTTAACGACAACTCTTTATAATGCTATGAAATGCATAGTTTTTTCAGTGTCGTTATAAAGAGTGTAACACTGTATTATATTTAAAGCTTTATAATATAAATATTTTTGAATTCTAGTTACATGGAAGGCTATAAAAATATAATATACCATAAATATAAAAATACCCTTTAAGTTTGTGTTCCATCATTTCTCTTCAGTGGTTTTTATAAGAGTAGAATTTTTTTAATCAAATTAATTTTCTCCATTTTAAATTTTTATTACACCTCTAAAAATAACATTATATTGTTTAAATACGTCTTTTAAATATGTCTTGTGTTCTGTTTTAAAGTCTGTAACTTTAAATATTATAGAATGATAGAAATGGACGTCAATGTACTTAACCTAAATAAAGCACAAGATACAATATTTCATATGGAGGTGGAAAAAGATGAAACCAGTATAACCCTAGATTACTGTATGATAGAAATGCTGAAATGGCTAGAAGACGAAAAAGATCCTGTTTTATTAATACTCTGTAATGTATTTGAAAGAATTGTTCTACCAACCTATGGTATACGGTAAGGAACATCATTATTTAGAACATACTGCAATCATGTGCAATTTTTCTGATTTTCATTTAAAATTGATTAATGTTTCAGATTTATCCAATTTCTTCTTCTATATACTATATCTATAAATCAGCAATGTGCAGATAGAATATTTACCAATTTATGGAAGTTAACTGCTGGCCTCCATGGTTTAGGACCTGGTGCCCTTAGCACTCGCAAAACTGCAGCTAATCATTTAGCAGGGCTCTTAGCTAGGTGTGTTAGAGTTCCAAACAGTAGACTTATACACTATTTGAAAACAATGGCAGATTGGTGTCATGGGTGAGTAATATAATTTATATTGCATTTTTTGTTTTCTCCGATTGCTTAAGAATCTTTTATTCCTAAAATTATCAAAAGATTGAATATAATTTATATCTTCTCTATCTATTGATTAGAATGTCATTGAAAATATTTTACATTACAAAAGTATGGATTACTTTTGTGACAGTGGTTATCTTACCATTCAACACTATTTTGGAATTATGTATTTCTAAATTTAGGTATTTTTCAGCTACTTAACAGCAACGCAAGAGACATCAGCGAACGATAATACTAAAGTGCATGGGGCTTTTCATGCGGTATGCCACGCAATATTCTACCTAGTTGCTTTTAAAAATCATCGTCTATTTATGAATAAAGAGAGTAAGTTTTCAAAGAATATAGGTTAAATATAAAAAAAACTAATCCTTTTTTGTATGTATGTTACCTTTTTTTTAATGGTATAGTGGACAAAGGAACAGGTGGTAAGAAGATACTACCGCCAATGGACAGCCGCGCTAAATTCCGCGCTTTAGTAGTGTTGCTGGCTTTTTACGCTGCTTATGCAGCATTTTTAAGGGCCAATATGTTATATCCGATATGTTCCATCACTCAGCGAAACAGATTAGAGGTACCGTTTCAAGTACAACTACTGTTTTACGCTCAAAATTCTGTTAGACCGTGGTATCACTTAGGACGAGCCGGCCCAATTATTACGTTAGGTACATAGTCTATATTTAAAATAACGTAGTTATTTTAAAGTATTGCGAATCACAAATGCTAAATTTAAGGTTTTAAAATACACTCGGCGTCAAAAAAATCGCTTCTTTTAAAATAGCAGCTTTAAAATACTCAAACTTTGTCAATAGTAAGGGTGTGGTTGTAAGATATCATTGGAATGGTAATTTAATTGCCTATAAGAAATTAAAAACTTGTGTGTTTTAAATCTTTTAATATAAAAAATTTAAAAGGGACAAAGTTGCAAATAAGTTCTTAAAATCTAGTTTTTTCTCTCCTTGCTTTGATGGCGGCTTCCATCCGATCGATGGATCCAGCTCGATCAAGCTCGATTGCAACACCGCAATGATTTGTGTGGCGTCTTCAGATGTTGTATCCATGTTCAGGTATTGTTTTTTTGCGTATGTTATTCCGGTTTGTGCACTAAATTTTGAGTAGTGAAGGACTCGTTTTTTTTAAATGTCTAACCCTGTTGGCATAAGGCCTTCACAGCTTCTCACGGACTTTGGGATGAGCCAACCTCGGCTTGGGCCGTCGCGGGAACATTGACCGCCTGAACGATCGTTCCTCGCTTCTGTTTCCGGCGGAGGCGGTTTTTAGCGCAATCATCGCGGTGTTATCATGTGATTTTTTGTTTTTGTCCTCAAGGGAGGCTTTCAGCTTATTGTTAGCTTGTGTGATTGGATCACCTGGATCGTGTAATACATGAAGCGGATATTACCTTTTATACCCTTTTGAGGTAGCTCAAGTAGCGCTCATTAAGTAAGCATTTTTTTCCAATATCTTAATGATTAGAAATTGTAATTGTTTTTTAATGATACAGGTAATTAATTTAAAGGTATTGAAGTACGCTTTACATTCATATATTTTTTTCACACGTGGTATATAAATATGCTAGATTCTAGGAGTGATTTACTGAAAAGCAACATAAATGTGCGATTTTTTTGACGCCGAGTGTATAACATATAGTTCAGTCCTAGTTGGGGAAATGATTAATACAAAAAAATGATTTTAACTCTAATTTGATAATAAACAGTAATTTAGATTTTCGATTCCACTACAATAAAATTGCTGTTAAAGTAGGAAATTAGGATAAATAATGAAAGATGTAATGTTTCAGGCATAAATTTTGTTGAGTCTCTTAATTTGCCTCGCCTGGTGACATGCCCACTGAATCCTCTTCGAACTTGTCCTCCTCAAGTAACGCAAGCTTTTGCCTCTGTCACAAGGTCACATCAAGTGGTTTACTGTCAGGCTATCATTGAGAAAAACCTCAGATACTCCTTAAACAACGCGGTGCAATATGACGAGTGGTTTCCGTATGATCCATACACACTGCCAAAGTAAGTTATATTCATATAAAAATCGTTTTCGGGGCAAAAAGAGACTAAGAATTCCTAGAAATAAATTCCGATTGAATGGGCAGAAAAGCAGCAGTTTATATCCGAGTGTCAAATGAATAAGTAGAAACAAGTTTATTTCAAGCTTCCCTTGAGTAAATTCACGTATCCATATAAAACGCGCGAATCTTGGTTACTAGAGATGTAATTATTGTTCTTACACTTGATACTAATAGTAGAAGCTCCGTGTGTAACACAGTTAAGCTTAATCAATCCTTTCTGCTTAAAAAATACTTATGTTGAATCTTCAATTCTATACTAAAAAAATTAAAGAAAGGTCATTAATAACTCAAAATTATTTTCATGTATTACAGATCAGGAAAAATTATACGGCCACTATGTGTTGAATACAAGGATTGGTTAAAAGAAAGCGATAATGAAACTCAGTTCAAAAGTTTAAAACGAAAATTTGATGGCGAAGAGGATGACTTCCTTCAAACAACACCTAGTCCTCGACAAAGGCTTGCTTCTTCCTTATCTAATTGTATATCACCGGGATTTAAAACTAGTGACATTTTAATGTTGTAAATTTTGGCCAGAATTAATCCATGGATTATATATACATGGATCATATAAAAAGCGTAATAAACTTTCCAAGGGAGATAATGTTGTGAGAAATAAAAATATTTTTTATTATTGAGGATGCCGTAGATAATTGTTTATTCGTATATTTTATTTAGCTTTTCAAAATATAAACTATAAACAGGGAAGACTGAGGGGACTTGTAACATTTTGTTTAAATACACCAAACACTTTATCCAGAAAGCATATGATATGAGTACTAATCCATAGGTTTTTCTTTATACTTGCGAATTGAAGAAACTGTAAGTGGTAAATATTGCGGTAAATATCGACTTACCCGTAACAAATCAATTTGTTTCAACTCCCCTCATACTGAGGTTAGATGAAACAGGGGTCGAGGAGAATTGAAACAAATAATTTATAGTAAGTATTAAGGACTTGTATATTAAAAGTAAAGATACTATTGAATAAAAAATTTAAATAAGAAACAAACTTTTTCAGTTCTAAGTCATAAAAAACATCAATACAGTGGTGGCAAAGAATACTTAGCGTGAAACGGTACTTGTACTGTGTTTCGTAGAGTGGCGCAGTTGTTCATGGGCGATGGTGTTATCTTACCATATAGGAACCCCATCTGTTGCATTGTCTGCTATAGAATAAAAAACGGGAACGTTCCCCACCAGTGAAGGCTTCATGAGCCCAGTTTTTGCATTTCATATGATTCCAAACAACAAAGAAAAAAGGATTCTTCTTTTTTGTTGTTTGATCTTAGTTTAAGTGCCTGGTTTTGAACTCTTTCTTGTTTTTATTTCTTCGTCGTTCTAACTGCTTCACCTGCAGCTAGTTCATCCTTTACGGAAGTGTATGCAATGTCGATGCTCATCTTTTGTACTTAGCACTTAGTAGAACATGGCACAGGTTTACAATTATACAACACATGCGATGGACACTAACATTGCTTCGGGCGCAGGTAAAAGCGATAAAAGTGACGTTGCCAACTTTCTAATAGTTTTGAATTCCAATAAATCGGTCCTGTTTCAAATACCTTCAGTCTCTCCAATGTTAAATAAAATAGAAAATAAATTAAGTTCCATTCTTTATTACACACCTCTACATATCCGTAATCAATACCTAGATTATAAACACACACTAAAAATTACTTAAATTACAAAAGGTTCTTCCAGGCAATGTGTATTCACTTTACGTTAGTAACAGTAAGATTTGAGAAACAACCTATCAAGAATGATTTACAATACATACAGTCTAAGAAAGCATTTAACGGTAGCAATGCAGTACCTGCTCTACATCTTACGTAATATCAACAGCGACGCAAAATAAGGCGTCAATGTATAACTTTTGATATATATAAAAAAAACTACTAACAAAGCATGATTTGTCACAATATTTACACAAAAAGGCATATAATACTAGAAATATTACGAGATATGAAACATGGCTTATTTAAAGATGTAGAAAATTGTTAGTTTGGTACTAGGGGTGAAGATGAACGAGCGTAATTTTGTAAATTGTGAGTGGAGTGATTTCTGCTACATTCGGTTTCATTCAAAAACACAGTTGCACGACGACTCATAATGAGTTGTCTACCGACTCATGCGCTTAAAATCAACCGAATTTCTGTCGGGGTGAGGGAGGGTAGCGGTTAAGTGCAGGGAAGCTACAGCAATTAAGTGGGTTTACCCATATTCTTTCTCTGGCTCATCTTCAGAATATGATTCGTAAATACACAATATTTCACAATGGATCCCAATGACATGAACAACTCGTACCTAGTAACGCCTGATAGTAAGTGAATAAATTACGTCCTGGCAGCTCAACAAAAACCCGTAAATTCGCTACTCAAATTACCCTCGTTATTGGCTTCACCATAAAAATAAACCTAAATATAGAGAAACACTTTAAACATATAATATAAAGTATTATAAGTTAGCTAGATTTTACTAGAAATTTATTTTAAATGACTACTACATTGGCTAGACTACACTAAAAATATCATGCAGGTGTAACTTGCTATTTTATTACACAATACTTTATTTTGCAATCATTTGTGCATTATAAATTTGTTGTATATGTTTGTCAGGTGATATATATAAAAGCTCAACATCTATGATAATAGAAAATATCAATACTTTGTCATATAAAATGGTCTATTATTATTAAATTAATTGTACACCCAAGACATTCATATGGATTTTGAGAATTGAAAACAAGGATAAAAATATTGATGATTTGAAATTAATTATATTTTTATCTTTTTCTATGATAAGGATGTCGTCTTGTAGTTTTGGTTGATTGGTGCTGTTTAAGTTGAAATTGAGTTATAACAGGTGCCTCATTTGCAGCCAACTTGTTAATTACAAAATCATCTCCAGCTTTCATACTTTCCAACATTTTTAGCTTTGCTTCTATTGATTGTATTGCAGTCTTCTTACTAACTTTAAACTCTGGTTTACCTGCTGTTAATACAGGTATACCTAGTTCTGGTTTAGGTTTATCTTGTTCCTCCTAAAAATATATTAAAGAGTCACATTATTTTGAAGAGCACGGCAAATAAGTATCAGTATTCTGCACCTGCCCATTTCATAGGAACTTTATCAATTTAAGTTACTGTGCACCTTGAAAATGAAAACAAGTGTCATAATAAAATTAGATTATATGGAACTTAGCAATAGAATGTTTTTTTTGTATCTGTTTAAGCTTTGTATATTGCTTGTAGTAGTGTGTGCTTTAAACATAATAGTGCACAAGCTAAAACCAACAGTAAAAATAGTAGTTTCAAATATTTGAATAAATCTTATGAAAAATATATTTACCAAACTATTCTTAGCAAATTTCACACAGATCCTTTTGTTTCCCAAAAGTTGTCCACTCAATGAATTCATCGCTTTTATAGCATCTTGCCTCATCTTATAAGTGACAAAGGCAAACCCTCTTGGTTGGCCAGCATTAGGACCAGTTCGATGAAATAACATGTCCAGCTTCTCAATAGTGCCATACACACGGACCATTTTCAGTAATTGATACCAGTAATAAGAAAGAGGGTAATGTTTAATAAAGTGCAACAGTTACATATAGTAACAATAATGAAGTTTTTTTATTAAGTGAATTTCAGGTAAAATAATGATGACATGATAGAAGAAAATATAAAATCTTCTATTTTTTTTTTAATTAATTTAATTTGATAGATAATTGTAAATAAATAAAAGATTAACAAACTTGTGTCTATTGATAAGCAAGTAAATTAAAACATACTCATTGACTCTCGTGTCTAAATTTCCAATCCAAAGCCTCTTTTCACACACATCATTTTGCTGCACTGGCTCCAGATTAAGTGGTATCTAAGAAGAAAATTTATAAATGAACAATTCTACAATTAATAAATACTTATAAATTTTATAGTAATAATAACATATATTTAATTCATTCATTTCAATTTTCATCACTTGAATGGCTGCACTCATTGATAGATTAATATATTTAATTTAATATTAAATTAAGCTAATTATAATTATAAGTAGTTTTATTAGTATAAATTACCAAAATTATAATTGAATGTTTACCGTTGCGCTTTCCATCTTTCGTTGTAGCTTAACATGTATGTATTATTTTCTTAGAACATAATCTTTATTCACGAAGTTTGCAAAAAACAATATCAACGAACGCACTGTGTAAATGACACACTTTGAGAATATTCACGTGCATTACAAATTAAGAACTTGGAAAATTAAAGATTTAAGAATAGTTTATAATAATAGATACATATATTTGTATTACATGTCTACATTTTATATTAAGTCAACTATCAAATATAGACTACAGAACATTTTACAAAAAAACCTAAACATACTACAGGTAAAGCAGAAGAAAACAAAAAGAGCTTTGAGCGTCCAATATGATAATAATTGTATAGAATTTGAATTTGCGAGATATATGCAACCAAGTTATTTGAGTATTTGTAATGGTTTAAAATGTTATTCGAAAAAAAATGCAACGTAATTCTTCATAGAACTACATAGAAAACCCTTCTAACAGAATCATTAGAACTTGTTAGTGAGCATAAATTATTTGCAAATTTTTATTTCCTTAGTTGGAATACAAGTTTGACATATTACAGTTGTTCCAGAGTCCGAGAAGTCCGTGCCGTTAACTTGTTCGACCTTTCAAGCGATAGGGAAGTTGCGCGCTCTGTGGAAACAGATCGGTGATTGGGTTGAGCCCGATATTACAGTGTTACATATATGCACTCTGTGTTCTATGGACTATGAATGAAGACATAAGTAATCCTGATAGTGATGATTGTCGAATGTGCTTAGTACTTCATTGTGCTAACTGCTAATAATATTTATTGACAAATTGTGACGGCTAGTCACACAACCATAACAATAAGAAACCACTTCAACAAATGTAATAGATTAACTTATTTTGGTAGTAAATATAGCTATATATTTTACCATTTTAGGCCAGTTCAACTCTTTATTTTAATAATCTAGTGATTAGTTTAATTGATTAATTTTTGTGTTGTCAAAATAGGTTTTAATAGTATCGCATTCAATTCGATTTGATTCGTGAAGGTTATGACTAAAATGATGAAAACAATTAATAAAAAAATACCAGGATCCCTTCCTCCACTGCTTAAAAATGAACTAGACGGAAAATTGGGTGATTTATCGGCAAAATCTATGCAAGAACTATTAGAATTACGTGATAGACAAATTAAATTATTAAACAAAAAAACATTTATTAGTAAGTTACCTGATAATGGTTATAAAATTAAAGCTTTACATGACAAAATAGACAAGGAAATCAAAGCAAGACGAGAACAAGAACATACATGTAGACTTCTTAACAATATGAATTTAGAAGACCTTGGTTATAATTATGCTGTACAAGATATAGAATGGGAAGGAAAAATAACATGTAACAATATCACTTATCTAGATTCTGATGACGATAGTGAACCAGAAGATGTTTTAAATATTTTAAGTAGGAAAATATTAGATGAAAAAAAAATTAAAGTTCTTAAACCTGAAAAAGCTTCAATTACACCTGAAGATCTACTTAATATAGGTGAAACACCATATGTTAAAAATATAATGGAAAAAGTTGGACAAAATATAAAACCTAAACAAACAGGTCAATATAAGCCATACAAAACCACAAAATCTGATGTTCATAAACCAGAAAAAGAGATTCTTAGGAAAAAACATAAATACTGGGAAATAACATCAGCTACACCACCTCCTATAATCCATGTTCCAACAAAAGTATTGACTATTGAGGAATCTCTCAAGCTTCAACAAGAAACAAATATGCATTTGAAAAAAATTGAAGCTCAGTATGCAGCTGAGAAGTTAATAGCAAAAGCCGGTACTAAAATGCCAGAATTGCCAGAAGATACTTCTAAATTTGGATATTATAGGTCTAATGAAGACAGTGATGAGTCTGGTACTGAAACAAATTCTGAAGACAGTGACAAAGAAGTTCATGATGATGAACCAGAAAGAGGTGGTGTTATATTCACTGTTATGAAATGATTTGTAAGGGATGACTTAATTTAAATCTTACGAGAATTGTCAGAACTATTTAAGATTTATCCTTATTTTTAAAATTCAAATATTTTTGTATTTAAAGATATATGCAGGGCAAAAATTTTAATACATTGTTTGTACACTAACATGTTTTTGTGTTGTAATCCAACAAAATTTTAAATAGAATCAAAAATGTTTATAATATTAAACCAAATTATGACTGACCAACTGCTGTTGGTCACTGTTTTTAGGTAAAAGTTAAATGTTATTAATTACAAAACTCAACGGAAACATATTTCTTTTGTTCAATGTATGTGCTTCTTAACATATATTGGTTCTCACGGCATCAAAAAATAAAAGAAACAAATTGTGAAAAAGTTGACCATAGACTGAAATGATCTCGAACACGCTAGACATCCATCTCGGCTAATAAATTTAGAAATTACAAAATATGGAATAATGCCAATAATTTGATTAAAATATTCAAAATTTTATTAAATTAATAATAGATTCCATGTAATACATCAGGTATGTATATTATTTTTTGACTACAGCATCTGTAGGTCCGTAATCAATACTAGCTGAACGTCCATTTGTCAATTGACATTTGACAGTGATAAATTTACGCCTTTGTTTAGCGCCCAAACTTATTTTTTAATGAAGTCAGAATCTCATTGCCATAATAATAAAACACAAAGTCGTTTAATTGTGAATGGATACGGTATTATATACATAATATTTTGTAAACGTATTCGTGAATCGAGTTGCAGCACTCGCTGTGAAAATACGTGTTAGTTGAGACGGATAAACTGTATGGGATCTTTATTAATTTAATTTTTATTCCTGAAAATGGCACCTACTTCAAATAATACTATTGGGATTGATGATGATCAACGGTTCGCATTAATAAAGGTATGTATTATATAAAAGTCCAATAAATAGAGACTGCAACCTACTTTATGTAGATGTTAAGTCGAAAAACTCAGCTATTATAACTAGGTAAAAGAATGTTCAAATCTTCTGATTAAAATATTGTTAATATATATTTTAAATAATAAGTTCCCTATATATTTCTCATAAAAATCTTTAAAAAATGTTAGTCTGCAGTATACTATTGAGGCAATAGTTGATATGAAGGAACTTTTAAAGCAATACATATTATTTTTAATTGTATTTGTGACATGAAACTCAAAGGTTAACAGGAAAGTCTAACATGCTAAGTTTTAATCTATAGCAATTTGAGCGCTTGTTAAATTATATCTATTCTATTAACAAAAAATTGTATCATAAATTGATACATGATATATTCTTGTAGTGTCTCATTTACTTTCTTTTCTGACCAGTACTTAGGAAAGTGATTATATTACCTCTATTAAGTAATCTATTAATATTATTAGCTGTGTTTTGAATTTCACTAAATAGAATAATTATTACCCATAAGCTTAATCATGGTAGGTAAATTTCACATGCTACCAAAGTGGCCAGGACATTATAGTAAGTACCTACTAATCGACGCATCAAAGGTTAAATATACGTTAATTTTATCTATGTTATGTTAATATACATTTTTTATTGATTACGATTAAACATCTATTAAACTTTAATTAGACAATGTTTATATCATTTTTGTTTGATTTTATCATAAAAGAAAATTAACCATTTTCTATATTGCCAACCACTAAGACTTGTGCATCATAGCTTATTTTTTAAATATTTTTAAAACTTCTTCAATGCTTTACTTTTTTTTTCAATTAAGTATGTATACATGTAATTATACCCATATAAGTATATGATTAAAATTATCATTAGGTACATACCAACAGGCAACTTGAAAGATTAAATTCAAATCAAAAAAAAATATATTACATACTATTAATCTATACACAGTTTGATATTTTATTTCATATAATAACAACACCGATTACTTTTTAGCTTCTAAAAGTAAAATATACATAAGCTAGATTGATTTATCTTTACATATTTAATTCGGATATGAAGACATGAATGATTTGAAATGAATAAAAACACGTTAAATTCTTATATAAGAAGTAAAAGTCACAGTTATATCTAGATGATTGCAAAAGTGATTCTGTGCACTTCCATGATTATTCGTAGATAATTCGTTATGCACTGTAATCATCATTAACATTAACATGCACCTTACTGTACGTGAACAGCGATTATTTTGTATCTTTATCGACGCTCTTTATGTAACTAACAATTACTTGAAGAATTTCGGCAATCATGTTTTTATCTTTTACAAACCTACGTGTGGCTCGGTCAAGGCGTCCTCGTTGGCTTTTAGTAAAAAATTAAAACATAATGTCTTATAATTTCGCTATTACCTGCTTTTCGATACACGTTCCTTTCATCATTATTTCAATCGTAAGACGTCCACTGCTGGACATAAGCCTCCTCTTTGGAGCTGCATGCATACCTGTCGCAGGCGACATGCATCTTTCGTCGACGTCCACCAGGTCGATATCCACCTACATATTAACGTTTTTTTCACGTTCCTTTACCTATTGTTAATTATTATAATATTAATGACGACTTTTTTCCATGATGATGATAGAACTACTTCGGTATTTTATTGTTGAGTTTTGTTTCGTAATAATCATGAAATAGACAATTATCTGAAATTCAAAGAGACTGCGTCAGTGTTTTATTCTTTACTCGGTTTTTCATATAGTAAAACGCATTAATGAAACAAAAACCGATCGTATCGAATATGATTAATGCGGCAAATTTAAGTGCCCAATAAAAAAGCATAGGTAGCCGTCTAAAGTTGTTTTTGCTAAAAATATATTGCGAAACGATGATTAATAATTAATCAAACTTTAATTTGGGTTGATACTCAATGTGGGCGAGTATTAACTAGAAAAAATTTCGTGTTCATAATATTTACCTTCATAGTACATATTTATCGATTCGTTTGCCTGCAGCAACTGCTAGTGCATTTTCCTACTTAAACGTTATGAAACTTTAAAATGGTCTTAAAACTTGACATAGTTTGTAGAGTAATCACAACCTAAGTATCAACCATAAATAACTTTCTATCGTTGAAAATAGCGAAATTGCAAAATTCCAATCCATTAGGTATAAAACGAAGGCCATAGACATCTAAGGCTTGTACAATGGACTTTTTGCATGCATTAAAACGATTGTTGCTATAACACAATTCTATACAAAGGTGTCTCCGATCACAACATAGAAGGAAACAGAGTAGCACGCAATGAATAAGTAATTATAAATAAGTATCTATGGCATTGTGACCTGTTTTATTCTTTTTTGTCTTAACGATGCTCCAATAAAACATTTTGCCAGGGCAATTTATATATAGCTTTTATTTAAAGTTAGTCAAAAGAAGGGAGTCGCAGCATTATCTCAAATAATTGTAAAAAAAGGTCAGTTAATCAACTTAAGATATTTTCACTATGATTGTAAAGTACGCTGGATGTGAGGCGCTTTTTAAAACATTTTTTAGTTTCCTGCTTAAGGTTTTGGATGCATCAACCGCGCGGGGCATACGCCCTTAGATCCGGTGCTAACATATACAAGAAAATTCACGTATAGGTTATGACATTTCGGTTTTCTCAAACTGGATGTAATAGAACCGTGTAGATACATAAATATATTTTAATGTTATCTACGCCTATTAATATTTATTAAAAGGCGTTTCATATCGTTTTAATTGTATTTTGTAACGATTCCATAATAGATGGTAGAATCTTTAAAATGACAATATCAGCATTTAAATTTTTCACTGTACCTAATTATAGAAGGGATAAGTGAAGTAAATATTAAAGTGTTGCAAAATTACAATCGCACGGAAGGTCAAGGTATCTTTACAACACTTGCGCAAGCCATGTTTGTCTTGCTTGTGGCAAGCTGAGCATCACTTTGTCAACGAGGTATAAATTATTGATTTTTAGAAAGGCAAAAATACCAACCAAAGTTAATTTTTAAAGCTTTTTTAAAGAACC
Organism: Delias oraia; assembly: GCA_018230265.1. Lineage (NCBI taxonomy): Eukaryota > Metazoa > Arthropoda > Insecta > Lepidoptera > Pieridae > Delias > Delias oraia. The sequence goes on along the minus strand of DWCF01002852.1, from coordinate 6,333 downwards.
AATTTCTATATTTTTGTGTATGTACTTTCAAATGCCTTATAAAATGACTAATATCAAATTAAGATACAATTAATTGTATTGATAAGTCATTTAAATATGATTTATTGAAGCTTTTAAGTAAAGTGCGTAGATTGGTATTATTATACATAGTACCTACTCTACTTATAATGTATATTAACTACTTATTAAATATATGCTTGTTGAATACAATATGGAATCATAAATTTGATTCTATAAATGGGCACCATCGAGTGGCAAATATTAGTTGTAGGGTAACACATTAAAGTTAATATTCTTATGAAATCCTATAATACGATTTTATTTAAAATGAACATATAAACATATTGAATAATTGGAAATCAAAGAATGAATTGAATTTAGGAAAACTTTTTAAAACACTTGAAAATTTGTTTTATTAAATTTTTCAAATGTTATTCAAACCGCCTATTGTTTAAGCTTGACTTTTTCCGTAGCGAGCGCCAATTTTCGAATATTACAAAGACAGCCAGCAGATGCTTCTTGCAAAATCGGATCCTTCGCACCAATTGTTTCCAATAGAAACTGTACTACACCAGCCTGGAGCAATTTATGTTTATAAGAAAGTGAAATATATAAAATATCTAAATATTGTACTTGTCTTCATAATAAATTTCTCGCAGTTACATACCGCATGCATGGTGACACAGTTGACCGAATAGAACGATAGATGATAGAGTGCTAAGGCCGTAGCTCTGTGGACGTTGGGATCCCGTGATGTCATATAGTTTACAAGTGGTGTAATAGCACCACGTTTGCCAAATTCCTGTCTGTTTTGCGACCAATCACAACAGAAGGCAATGGCAACACCCAAATTAGCGCGGAGATGGTCATCTGTAGTGCTAACTGAAATTGACAAACAATGAAGATTTAGATTGTGTAAAGGAAAACGGTGTTATAAATGTATAAATTATACAATATATGCGTAAACGTTTTGTATTAAAAAGAATTTGAATTGCTTGAAATAATCATTTAATAAATTTTTAATTGTCAAATTAAATTTTTTTGTCGGACCATTGCAGCTCCGCCGCCAAGGTCAAATAAAAACATATTCATACACAGATATTGAATATTTAATTATTATAATTACAACAACTAACACATATTTATACATTCGGATAGATTGTGGATGTAGATCCCTGCCATCTATTAATAAATATTTAGCAATGCGATTAAAAAACTTAATAAGACATAATATGATAGATTACGTTTTTACGCTCTGTTAAGAAACATAGAATGCCTTCCTACATCATATGAATTCCCACTTTCTTACGTCTACCAACGTAATAAGTATAAATGTTTGCATTACTTAAATTATTTATGGAAATTCTATAAAAAAAAATGTACTTTAATATATAAAATATTTAATATATAATAAATATTTAGTTATAATACGACTCCAAAAAAATCTAATATAATTAACAAAGACAAGAGCACTTGTATTTCAAATCTTACTTTACTTTATTTATGTACCACTATGATTATAATAATCATAACTTTGTTCAACTTACCTAATTTCGAAAGTTTGCCAACAACACCATGGTCAGATATAACTGCCAAGTTTTCATTATCTTTTGCAATTGTAGCAATTGCAGCACATACAGCGGATAATACATTATGATCATCTGAATCAAGTAAATCAACTGTCAGCTCTAAGGCTCCGACAAACGATCTGACCATTTCGCCAGAATCAGCTGCGTTCTGAACACATGGACTTAATGCTAAAGCAGCGTTTGTTTGCACTTTCTTCGAATCATTCTTCAATAGAGACCAAACTAGCCTTACGCCATCGAGCTGGTCAATCTCATACATACAGTTCTGTTCCTTTGCACATTCCATTATTACCAAAGGCACATTCTCTAACAACGGCTTATATGTATTGTTCAGATGATGTACTATAAACATAATGTAATTGGTTCTATAGTAAGTATAGGTATAAGGATATTTTTTTATTCTATAGCGGACAACGGAGCAGGTGGGTCTCCTATATGGTAAGCGAACACCGCCGCTGAGCAAACGCGCCACAGTCCACGAATTGGTTGTGTTGCTGGCTTCTTAAGCGGCACTTTTAAGCGGCCTCCGATATCCTCACTCACTCTGTGAAACACAGTACTAGTACCTTTTCACGTTGATCTGTGAGGCCGTGGTATCACTTTGGACGAGCCGGCCCAAATTGCTTCAGCATGGGTCTCCCACGGTTCGACAATATTAATACACTCGCCCGGTCATGGTCAAGCCCTTCCAGAGACCGAATAAATTATACATTAAATTATAATTGTCCGTACCGATAGTCGAACCCGATACCTCTCGCTTCATGGTACAGTTTTTAAACCATTAAGCTACGAGATTCTCAAAATATTCATAAAAATAATATATTACCATAAATAATTCAACAACATACTTAACATTGGGATTCCACCAGATGACCGAATTCTGTCACGGTTTGGTGGATATTTCGCGCATTCAGCTAACGCTCCAGCCACATTTGTAAGGACTCCGTCGTTTTCATCGTCTAATAATCGAACAAGTATTGGAACCGCGCCAAGAGCATCTAATTTCCTGACACTTGCATCACTATTCGCACATTTCCAGAGAGCTCCGGTCACAGCTGCCAGTAGAGGCTTATTCGCTCTGTTAGTGCTATCTTGAGCAGCTTCAACTAAATATTCTAAAGCGCCAGCCTCGCGTATCATATCTCTTGTTATGGGATCGTTCGCACATTTGAAAATTGCTAAACTGCAGTAGGTCTTCATAACCAACGAATTAAGTTAATGTTAACATTTAGAAGCTGTTAATGGTTTCAAATAGGGTTTAGCTTACCTTTAAATCTTTATCATCATTAGCTAAGTGCTTGATAAGATCATCGACCATTTTCTCGGTTTGAATGGCAAGTTGAAATGACGTTTCAGTTGCGCACATTTGCAATAACCCGACCGCCGGCACTGCTACATCAAGGTGTATTGTTTTTAATATCCGTGCAATCAATGGTATCATTCCGTACTTTCTCATCGCTTCTCTATTTCTTTGCGAAGATGACATCGACCAAAGAGCTTTTGCGCCTGCTCTTGCGATATCAAGAAATTGTAATTCATCTTGGGTTAGTTCCTCTCGTGGAGTGATCAGATTTCTGAGAATTTATGTTTTTATATAAATATAATATTTTATGTATGTAACTACATAAATATTTTTTATACGTAGGTACTTACTTCTCTTTGATATCCAATAAATCAATTAGCTTTGGTAGCCCTCCAAATTTTCTACAAAACTTTCTGCTCTTCCGGATTTTACCTAAATTGGCGATTGTTTCTGCAGCTAATATTTGTACGTCCCTGGCTGGATCTGACAATAAACCGACTAGCAATGGTATCGCACCAAGGTCTGTTACTTTTTTTCTAATTTCCATATTTGGTGTTATATCTTTTAAAACAGCAAGGCCGCCGATAATACAACACAAATCTCTTGTTTCAAGTAAATTTACTAGTAGTTCTAACCCTCCTATTTCCTGTATTGCTCTTTGATTAACTTCTACTGTTAAATCGTGATCTTTTAAACAGGAAAGTGCTACCATAGTGGCTGTTTGGTTGCCAGCTTTCATATACTTAACTAGTTTTTGTATGTGCCAATATTCTGGTGGAATTTCGGAAGACTTTATAAGATCGGCCCAGTTGTCTTCAGATGCTTCAGTGGATGAGGCGGATGATGCTGAATTATCATCTCCTTCTGTTACCATTACTATCCTGGGCAGACCAACAGTATCTTGACCGCCATCGGCGCTAAATGTTGATACATTATCACCATCGGCCATCTCTAAGATAAATATTCTACAATAAAAAAATAATAATTCACTTAAAAGGAGCTTGTAAACTTCAAAATGTCTTGATTTGTCGATATTTCTTATTAAATCCTTGGTTGCTAGGAAATTTATAAACAAGAGTTTGTACTGCGCACTTCGGCTATATGAAACCTTGAATTGCTAAAAATCTTAATCTTGTCGAACTATTATAGTACCTACTTATAACGTACACACAGCTTATATAAGACACATTTATTTTCATTACAATTTTCTCAAGAAAATGGTATCAAACAAGTCGGTCAATAAATATACATATTATTATTTATAATTTTGAGTTTCCATCTATTTTTAACAAGAGATTATAGATAACCACGACGTCCTATTCTTATTAACTAAATCGAAAAATATTAGTCATGAAAGTTTTTATTTTGCAGTTCCGAAGAAGCGTCAAAGATGTGTTAAAACCAGAACATAACGATCAATTTCTGTTGAGGTGGTTAAGAGGTAAATAATATTTTTACTTATTTGTTTAGTCCATGACATTTCAATACCTACTGTAGTAAAATAAATATTCATTTATTATATTATTTATTATACCGATTGAAATCTTATTTTTATGTATTATAATTTTTCAAGCGTGCTATGTTTGATCCAAGGCCGCGGGTTTGCAATTTTAATGATGCAAAAAACATGTCACTACACGACATAAACATAAAACAATTTGTTTTCTACTGATACTTACGTTTTATCAATAGCAGACCTATGATCTTGACGATGTTTTATGATTTGAATCTTTACATTGTCGTTTCGTCTTTCTTAAAACTTTAACAAGGATAAATATTGAGCAACATATATCATGCACATAATACCTACACATTGTTACAGCTCGACAGTGGGATCCAGAAGCAGCAGAAAAAATGCTTAGAGATGTAAGTTTATTGTATTCTTTTGTATTATAATTTATATACTAGAGATATTCCAAATTCTGTTTATAGCAATATTTGTGTAATTATATAAAATGTGTGTCTCAATTGGACACGTTTTCATCCTTTTAAAGTGATAAAATATAATTTAAATTTAATTAATACTTTCGTCGCACCTGGGAGAGCCATGCTGAAGAATATGCCAGCGCGCTAATTGGGCCGGCTCGTCCTAAGTGATACCACAGGCTCACAGAATACTCCGCGTGAAGAAATAGTTGTACCTGAAATGGAACTTCTACTGTGTTTCTCTGAGTGAGTGAGGGAATGGGAGGCCCATAATAATGCTGATAAGGCGGCGTAAAAATCCGACAACACAACTTAATCCGTTATACCATAGAAATAAATTGTTGATTATATATTCGTGTTATTTTTAGTCTCTTATATGGCGCGAGAGATGGGGAATAGATACAACTCTGCAATCATGGCAAGCCCCCGATGTATTAGAAAAACATTTTCCAAGCGGTACTACGGGTTTTGATAAAGAAGGCTCCCCTAGTAAGTTCTGTAGATAACTTTAATCATTACTTGCTACTAACAACAAGCTGATAGCCCAAAAGGATAATAACATTAACTCAGATGGTAGGGTTCTGTGTAGGGACCGCGATAACAACTACCTCCGCCAGATACGGAGGTGAGGACCTAACTATGTCCCCAGATTCACCTCGGTGATTTCCGACCGGCTGCTCAGGCGCCCCATCACCCCGCGACGATCCAAACCGAGGTTCGTGTCCCGCAGGAGACGTCCTTGCGCTACTCGCGGCTAAAAATCAATTCACGACCCAAAAGAACATGTGAAGCTGTGATGGCTGTATGGCTGGCAGCAAATAAACCAAAATAAAACTTGTTATTAATAAGACACAGCAGGAAAAAACATTTTTTTGAAATATCCTCTTAAATATATATATATGAAAATCGTTTCTAATATATTATTTTTTGTATTATTATTAATTTTACACGTCAAACTATATTGAAAGTTTTTTGTTTCTTTGACACGCTCAGGAAAATATATAAATTATTTACTAAAAGTAAATTTAGAATAAGTAAATGCGAATTTATTGTATGATATTTTCATTAAAATATATATTTTAAATAATTATCAATATATGTTTTGCCGGTAATACAGTCCAATATGAAGTGTTGAGAAACAGAGAAAACTATTTCTTATTGTCAGAAGTTAACCTTAAGATTGACCAAAAATCAAATTTAACCTGTTTTAATGAGGCTGGTCTCTTTTTTTAATTTGCATTGCAGACTGGTTTTATATTTTTTTGGAGTTGCTTATAAAATAAAGTTTATTTATTTTAAAAATGAATAAGAATTACTCTATTAGTATATTCACTAACTTTTTGAACTATCTTACCGAGTTTAGCATCTAAAATAAAATAACATTATATACATTCCGTTTATAACCCGTAAGATACCCAAAGCTAGCGGTATTTTTTAGTAACTCTAATCGATTTTGTATATTAGTTATTAACAAGACAAAAAATAAGTATCTGTTTGAGAGTCTCGTAGCTAAAT